>JAQIXL010003001.1:0-11436 GCA_034700245.1 Poikilolaimus oxycercus | reverse complement strand
ATCCTCCTCGACGACCTCTTCCCCCTTCTCCTCTTCGTTCAACAACAGCGACTATGCCCAACAACCAAGTTTTCACGTTATCATTAATATTTTAAAGCCCTTTGCACTCAGTTGCGTCCACTCGATTCACCCAACACAAAACAAACATCACGATTAGTTCGAACGCACCTATTCCTTTCGAAGATGGACGGGGATGGAGTGGAGTCGCTGGTGATGGAGCTGGTCGAGGCGAGGGGCGAACGGCCGGGCAACGGCGGCGCGGCGGACGGCGCAGCCACGGCGGGCGAGGCACACGAACTGCTCGACGGCGACTCTGAGATACTCGGCGTTTTGTCGCCGGACGGCTGCCGTGGACGTCCCCATCCGGTCTGAAAAGTCTTCAAAGTCAAAGCAAGAGTTGTCAGTTGCTCGAAAATGCATTCATCTCAATCCTTCTCTTCCCCTTCCCCCTTCACTCACCTTTTGTGTTTTGTTGGGTCGCGAGAGACGCCAGTCGCGTTGGACGGCCTCGAGTCGGGAGCGCTCTTCGCCCGACAGCCAGTTGTTCGTGTTCAAACTGCAATCAAGCACTTGACACCTTCTCCCTTCTCCACTCTTAAGCTTTTGATGCTGTGTGGTTGTTGAGGCAAAGGCCAGCGGGGTGCCAGTGGAAACTACGAACGTGCAGTGCCCCTTCCTCTTCTTCCTACAGCACATTTCAAAGAGTGCAAAGCATCCTAGTGGCTACACTTTTTCCGCTTTCCCCTGCTGCTTCTTCTCCTCGATCATGAGGTCTTCGCGAGTGCTGCTGTGAGAGAAGAGAGAAGCAAGAAGACTGTGATGCCATTTTTAGCCTCCCCGTGGACAGTGCTCATCGAGAATGGAAATCAGCCCCTCTCGGAGGAGAGAAGAGGCAACTGAATCGCCATCCATATGATCGAAAACCACCCGTCACACAGTTGAACACATTCCTATTACTTCCCTCTTGTCATATTTGGGTATCCAGACCAGGAGACTGAAAACGCACAAGGCTTCAGTTGGCATCCAGCCAGTCGTCCGGGTTCCCCCCACTTCGTTTGTTTGCTCTTCTCCTTTTCCAGCCAGCGGACAAGAAGGAGAAAGAAAGGGGAAGGGGCACGCGACCTCTGACTCGATGTCACCCTTCGTCTCCTCTTTCTTCCTTATCGTTCAAGGGAACATCAAACCATTCCAAAAACGCGCGTGCATACATCGCCGCCCCTCTTGCTCACGAGCCTCGAGGCCCGGCGGCTGTAAACGCGCACCTCGTGGTGCCGTTCTTCTCTCCCTTCCACTCCCCTCGCAGGCTAGCAATGAACACATCGCAATATTCGAGTCCACCTCGAAAAGCGGAGCATAAATAGATTCTTCGGCTTCGTCGTCCGACCGACAGCCAGCAGCTCTTCTTCGGTCAACAATCGCTTCTCTCGTTGTGCGAGAACACTGAGAGAAGAGGGGGCAGCGCCGCGTGGGAAAAAGCTCCTCGAGAGTTCGCATTCCTCTAGAGAGAGGGCCTTGTCATCGGAGCCCCTTGTCGTCAGCTTTTACGTGGAAAGCTCAGGAACCAGGCCTTCACCTTACTTGACTCAATTCGACTCAAGAGCTATAGACTGTGCATAAGGTTAATCGTTGCTCTACGCATTAGAAAAGCAAACGAAAGACACGGCCGGATGAGGAAAAACGAAGGAGAGCTAAGCCTTTGACATCGAACGACTCATCTCCCCTCGACGAAATCCCCCCTTTAGGCCAGTGGATCAACAAATCTTGCTCTTTGCCTTGTGACGCAGTAACTCAAAAGAGAGAAATCATATGCGCGCGAGGCAAAACAAGGATTTGGTCGCGAGAGTTAGGAAGGAAAGGCGCTCGAGATAGAGAGGACTCAACCCCAATCGTCCAGCTGTATGCTGAAGGTGACGAGCACCGAGATCCGACGGCAAGAGCTCCATGCTAAACGGCTTTTCGGCTTTTCTTCTTGTACTTTGTGCTCGGGAGGCTTTGTTTTTTTTTCTGCTCCTCCTCACGGGCCAAGAAGCCCGCAGGATATCCGGTGAGTGTGGGAGACAGTTGGCCGCCGCCCGCCGCTCATCGTGCTCCAGAACGCACTCCATCAACTTCTTACTCAAGGTGTCTTGCAGAATTGCGAAAAAGAGCTCGTTCTCCCACGGACAAGTGATGAGTCTAAGAGTGGAGGCGGGGGCTCTTCCCCCTCTTCCCTCGTGAGTCAGGAGAAATGCAACTTTGGCCTTGCGGTGATGGATGGCATTTCAATGGAATCTTTCTCGGGGCCGTTCGAAAGGAGCTAAAGATCGAAAGATGGAACGTCCGACTCTAATCCTCGGGCTTCTGTTTGGATAAAAATCGATTGGGGGATTCAGAAAAAGAGTGAAGAGAGAGATTGACGAACCATGTGGGAGAAGTGGGATTGGAGTGCTCGACATGGTGGATCCGCTTCTGCGGCATTCGACAGTCAAAATGTCGAGGAAAAAGAAGATTCTAGCGATGGCCGGACAATACAGTGAGAAGGCAACAGAGGAAATGATGGTGACAGTCACGGGTGAGGACGGTGGGCGAAAACGGCAGTGAGAGGAGCGGGCGATGGAGAGGGCCGACGACAGAGCAACAGGCACTGGTCGCCCACTCGACGATGCAAATCCGCCACTGTCGTCGTCTCGTTGTTCGCCTGCCGCCTCTGCCACAGTGAGGAAGCTGTGAATGTGCGAGACGGGGCTCGTCTCTCCTTCGAGTACAGCGTTTCGTCGACACGGCGACCGTCGAGGAGGAAAGAATATCGGCTCCGATCGGCTTCAAAGACAGGCGAATGCCGATGCGACGAGTGGAGAGAAGACGGAGAACGGAGAAGGAGTAGACGATGCCTCGGCCGCTACAACGGACACACGGACACCCCGTGCATCACGACATCGTCGTCGTCGGCAGTGAGAATGGGAAGAAGAAGTCGATGAAGAAGGAGAAGAAGTGGAGACGATAGCCTTCGACGGGGGGCGACGGAGAAGAAAGAAGAAGAAGGAGGAGGAGGAGGAAGCGATTGGTCGAGTGAAAAACTGGGGGGCCGGGGTGTCGGCTGGCTTATCACGAGGGGTGGCGGCGGGGTGCGCGCACTCCACGCGCGCGCTGAGTTTCAGAGCACGCGCGCCGTCCTGGAATTGTCACTGAGGAGGAGGAGAGAGAGAGGGAGACGGTTTGCAGTCTTCGCCTCTCTCTTCAGCTCCTCTCTCGCACAGAAGTTCTCAGCAGCTCTCCCACAAAAGGAGCGCGGCGACCCCGTCTCGGGCGCCCCGACCAGACGGCGGTCAATCGTCGGGGAAAACGGAAAAAAAGCGTCTCTTTACTCGCGCGTGACACAAGACTCCTCTCTCCCCTTCCGTTTTTCTCCCACGGCGCTCGTTTACATACAAGGGGAAGGGGCCTGGAGCATAGTTCGGTTCCCTAAACTCTTGGATATATGATCTTCGACAGATAACTTGTGTTTTGCTGCCTTTCTGTGCCTTGCAGACAGAAGACGGGAAGCGACGCGCGTTGCGATGGCGGCGTCAAGATAACGCCCAGCAAAAAAGTGCCGCTGCTTCCACAATGAGCGTGCAGCCCTCCTTTCGCGGAAGAGGAGGCTACGAACTTGGAGGGAGCATCGTTGTGACGCGCCTTCTCTTTATCTCTCTCGTGGACCGAGGCAGTAACCCTCCTTCGGGTTGCATAAATCCACTGTGGCCACAATCTGGTCGTCTGTGTTTATGTTCAACATTGATGGCGGCGAAGGAGAGGGAGGAAGCGCGTGATGGCGGGGGCCAGGCGGCGCCTTCCCTTACTCACTTCCCCGGGTGTTCATTCCACAGAGGGGAGGCCACATCGGAACACTTTCCCCGCGACGATCTTTGCTCGCCTCTTTTCCCTTCTCTCCGCCCCTTGAAGGAGGTGAAGCGAGGTCTGCGCCGGCTTTGCCCTCTCTTGCTCGCGTGTAAAAAACGCCTTCACTGCGCACTGACCCAAGTGCTCCCTCTCCTCGTCGCCCTCTCCGTCCTTTGTACACTCCAAGTTTCCTCTTTCGTTTTTCGTCCGGACTCCTCTTTTCTCCCTCTCCCTTCTCCCCCGTTCCACACTCATCGACCGACGGAGAGAGAATGAAGAGGCTCGCGAGCTGGGCGAGAATGGCACGAATGCTTCCAACAGTCACATGTTCGAAAGAGACAAGAGGAGCATGAGAGGCCGAATGCTTTTTCTCTTTCAGCTATTGGCTCATGCGGCCTCCGTGCCACAGACGTCGAAGAGACTAGTAGACAAAGCATTGACAAGCGGCGTTTTTTTGCAACGACAAGAAGAAGGAGGACGCGGAGAGGAGGCGAAGTCGCCCTGCGTGGTCACCCAAGCAAACCTCATCGACCGGCTGCTCAAATGAACAGTGTCTCTTTGGGGCAATCCCTTGGGCACATTCCCGCACGTTTTCTTTGATTATTCATTTGACTGCAGTCTACGCTTCCGCTAGACAATGCCTTCCCTTTGAACGCGATAACCCTTGCATGCAAGCTATTGTCACGTTTTCGAGAGGAGCAACCTCTCTCTCTACCGTGCGGGTAAGCACGCGCAAAACGAGATGGTGCCAGAGAGACGGAGTGCAAAGTGCTTATGTTCGTCAGAGTGAAAGAGAGAGGGGCGAACGTACTTGGGTGGAGGATCGGGTGTGGGATGAAGTTCGTCGACTTTCTTGACTACTTTCCGCTTGCGTTGACTGAGTGTTGCTGCGGCAGGCGATGCACCGCCCGTCGATGGAGTGGTAGTCGCATTCGTGGCGGACTTTGTTGCAGTCGCCGGTGTTTTCGGGGGTGAGGAGACGTTTCTCGAAGGTGACTTGGACGTCGATGAAGAGTCCATCTTTCTCTTACAACTTCTGGAATCTATCAATTAGGTCTTGTCTTCAATCAACTCACCAAAACAATCGAGTAACGCGCTTCGACACGCGAACGAGAAGAAGAAACACAAGAAATCAGTCAAAGTGTGGCTGATCAAAGAGAAATGAGTGTAGAACGCGTAAGAGCCATCGAAGATGGGACAGAAGAAGATGAGAGGAGGAGGAGACGCGGCACGCTCCCCGTCCCTCGCTGTAACCAAGACTTTATCGTATAAACTTGAGTTGGCAATCTTTCGTTGAAGGTGAGAAGAGGTCTCGAAAAGGCTTTGGTGTGAAGAGAGGGGGAGATAGAGGCGCGAGCTGAGTCGACTACGCACAAAGAGCGAAATGCGCCTGCTCTCAAAGGAGAATGCGCCTTCCCAGTAGAGACTCTCTTTGTACTCGAATCGCCGCATCGTGAATGACATTACAAGCGTGGCAATTCAAGATTGATGTTTTGAGGGAGAGTTAAAAAATGTCGACTAACCTGGATTTACCGACTAAATGACGAGTCGAGTGTCGAGAAGCGCACTAGGCGCCCGACAAAGGCGAGTTGCGACCCGACGGCCGGTAGCACCCCCGCCACGTTCCGTTTTCTGAAGAGCCGAGGCTTGAGATGATCAAAAAAGAGAAGTTGAGGCCACGCTATCGAGAGGCCTGAAAGAAAACGTTTAAAAGGGATCAAGAAAGATTTCATAATAATTGAACATCTGGCTTTTGAATGCAGTCAACGCTTTGCCAACAGAGAATGAAAGAAGCAAGAAGTGAGAGGAATGAGGAAGCGTGAACACGACGGGGTGTGTCGACATAAAATGGGATGAATCAGCTTGAGGCAAGGGAAGGTGACCAGGTGCGCCATTTTTCTCGCAAGAGTCATTTCATGGCTGAGAAGGCACAAGGCCTTGCAACGAAATGCTTCTGCACGAATTCCAAGAGAGAGAGATAAGCACTGATGTGTTGTTGAAAAGTTTGTAATCGGAAGTGAAAGGGTCTGAGTTGGCATGAAATCCGCAACACTAAGGCCGGACAGTTTGTCCAAAAGACCAACTAGACCTTCAAGGAGTTTGAGCGCAAATTGTTTACAAACTGTTATTTGCCTCTCTTTTGTTTTGATCACTTTCCACCCTGACGTATGGTGACGTCGCTAAGGAAATCTCTCCAATTTCATGTTTGCAAATCACTTCTCTCTCACGTAAAGAGAACGCGTGACCACAGCGAACACCGTGTACTAACTGTGAGAGAGTGAGGGAGCATGGGGAAACGCGTTTTAGTTGAATGCCTGACTAACTGGGAAATTTCATTCTCCTTAAACTAACATTGAGACTCCAAAGAGAAAGATCTTTAAAATCATCACGGCACAAGTAGTCTAGAGTGTCGATATTGAGAGAGTGATGAGAAAGAGAAAAACGAAGCTCCTCCTTTTCCACAAAAGAAGTCAAACTACGACGCTGCTTCGAAGCGGAAGTCACTTGAGAATTCAAGAGAAAAAGGGAAGCGACGACGAGGCGGCGTCCGGGGAACGGCGAAGGGGCTGTGGAAGGGAAGAAAGCAAGGTGTGGGAGGCGAGCGACGTCGAAGAGAGGAGGCGGAGGGCGGTGAAAGGCAGCGGATGACACAATGGAAAGCGTGCGCGTGCACGGGCCTTCGACGGAACGCCTCGCAGAGGCTCGACTACGACGACGCTGACGAATCTCTCACGGCCTTCCCCTCTCCCCTCCCTCCTCTTCGCACCGGTCGACGCGAAAAACAAACCGGACGAACTTCGAGATCGCGCGTCGGGGGACGTCGAAGGGGGACGAATTGTGTGAGTGCGTCACATTTTTCGCTGGCACGCCGAAGCGCGGCAAAAAAGTAGACCGGCGGGAGGAGAGCGCGACTCGTGAGGCGCCTCCGCGCGCGCTCATGTCATCGGCAACTGAGCATACAGGCGAAGGGCGCCTCCTCGACCGCGTCGCCTCCGCTCCTTCTCCCAGTCCTCCCCTTTCAACTACTTGAACAGGCTCAATTTTTTTTTGCATCTTCACCCCTTTCTTTTCTGACTTCCTTATTTTTTAAAGAGAACATAAATTGAATCGGCTTGCCTCGCGAAATAAGATGCAGTTGAACTACTTATACGTAATAAAAGAAAAAGGAAGAATGCTTATGAGGGAACGCGTCTTGGCAGAAAATGTGTCGAATGATGGCTGCGTGGGTGCGGCGGCGGCGGGCGGCGCGCCGGGCGCCAGAGAGACAGAGCTCAGCCCTCTTCCTTGCATTCGCCGAGAGGGGACGGGGGATCAATAAATCGCCTAAATCTATAGGGGTGGCCCCGAATTGAAGGAGGAACAATTTTGGTCCGACCGCTGTATGGCCAGAGAGAGCAATTCAAGCATCTCTCTCTTTCCCTCTCTCCCTTCTCTCGATGTCCCACATTCATTGCTAAGCCACGCACGAACTACGCGCTAGATCGAAAATAGGCGCCAGGCTTCTGCGGGGAATCTCGTAATGGCTCTTTTTTGCTAGTCTTTCGTCACAATCCAAATAATGACATGAAGAAAGAAAAAGAAAAAGGAAACGTAGAGTTGAGGAGGAGGACGCACTCGCGGCAAACTTCTCTCCGCCTCTCCTCGGGTGCGCAGAAGAAGAGATGAAAGGTCATCACAAGAGGGGGACTCGGGGGGAACGGAGGAGGGCAACGCCGAGCGAGAGAGAGGCGATGCAATCATTCGAGACTAAGCGGGGGGAAAGGCGCCCAGAAGCCGACTCGACGTTTTGACCTACGCGACGGCTAGAGGCGGCGAGAGAAGGCGGACACACAAAAACACGACGACACCCCCGCCTCGTCTCTCCCCTTCATTCACAATTCCCACAGCCAACACAATTCATAAAGAGAGGAGGCCAGGCGCCACGGGGATTAGGCCGCGCTCAGAGTTTTGATATCTTCAGAGGAAAGCAGAGTGGCTAGTCGGAAACTATTCTTCTAGACAGATTGACCAATTAAGTGAGAAGATAAAAGAGAAGATTTGCGATTGGGGAAGGTGTGTAAAAGGGGTGTCTTGAGGGGGGTTGAAGGAGCTGTGGAATAGAGATAGTGCTCTCTCTCTGTGGCGACTGAGGGGGGCCGTGGGGCGCGCGAGTCAAGTGCGTCTGCGTCTCTTCTCGGGGCGGCGCCTCGCCCTTCCCCCTCACCTCTCTGCCTCACTCGCCGCCTTCACCGCAGCCATTCTCCCCTAGGCCCCGACCCTCGCGTCGTCTGCCGGCCGCTCCCTCAACGGTTCTGACAGACTCTGGTCGATCTCCACCTTCCCAACACTCTCTCCTCCCTTCCGCTGCTGCAGCTTCTCCAAGCGTTCTCCGGTTCGCAGGGGAAGGAAGCCGTTTCCAATCAATGTGAAGCAATTTTTTCGCCCGATACCGCCATCCACCGAGAGGCCATCTCCGCGGCGTGGTGGTCGTCGCGGCGTCCTTCTCCTTCTTCTTCCGTCTCGTCTCGCCTCTGCAGCCATTTGCTCATTACGGCCATTCCCTTCTCCTGCAGCGAGCGTTCTGGTTTCTGGTCGGCTTTCGAAAAATGCTGTAAGCCTCGCGCTTCACTGCAACCAATACTTCCGCTGTGGACCGGACGGCGGATTGCGTAGGTCTCCCTCTCCCCGGCACGGCGCCCCTTGGATAGCCATTTCGAGGGCCCTCCGTCTGTCTCGCTGTGTCCTCTGCTTTGCTCCCCCCCCTCTTCCTCCTTCACTCAGAGAATGAGAGGGGGAAGAGAGAGAAGAAAGAGCCGTGAGAGTCATGGCTGAAACTGAACATACAAGCAGAGAGCGGCGCCTGAGCTGCCGTTGCAGCCGAGAGGAACATGTGACGACCATCTCCCTCTCGCTCTTCAAGCCCGCGTTTCACGCGCTCTGGAGACGGGAGAAAGAGGAGAGAAGCGCGGGAAAAACTGGCGCTCAGCCAGGTTTCGGCCCTCGAGCGCCCCTCGAGCGAGGCGCTCCCCTCACGTGAGACCGTGGAGAAAAGCGAGAAGCCTCGTGTGTTCCGGTTCACGTGAACACCAGTCTCTAGCCTCGAGGAAGAGAAGGGGCTCCCCTTCTACACCGGAAACGAGAAGGGGTTCGAGGCACTCGAAAACATGGCAATGGAAAGGCAGTCAATAGTGTTTTCAGTTTCAACAGGGGCTGAAACAACATGCAAGAGAGAGAAGAAACTGAAGAAGAATAACGGATGGATGGTCAAGAGTGACAGAAGGTCTTGTGACGAGTGATGGATTGCGATGAGAAACGTTCGATTTTGCTAGAAGATTGGAGACGAGCCAGGCCAGGTTACGAAAGTTCAACGTCACCACGAAGCAGTTGCCAAGATAAGACAAGACAGCGGCTGTCGAAATTCGTTCTTTGTTCAGAGTTAGGGTAAAGCCGTGGAGACACGTCTTCTTTTGTGGAATAGACTTCCGGTCAAAATCTTTCGGTGACCTGTTTCTGTTAGGAAACAAGCAAATGGATGCAAGGGTGACTTTATTGTATAACGACCAATGGGACGAATTGCCATTATAGAAGGTAATGACGAACGGGGAAAGGGAAGAAAGAAGAATTAGGCGCTAGCCGCTGAGAGGATCTCGTTAGCCGAACCCTGGAGGTCGGTGACGAGGCCGTTGATGGAAGTGAAGATGCCGTTCGCGATGCCTCCCACTACCCCGCCGATGATCCTTCCCGGGGCCTCGGCGACCGTGTTCAGAGCTCCTCCCAATGGTTCGAGCACGCCTCCGATGAGTTTGCCTGGAGCGTCAACGATGGAATCGGTGAGGGGCTAGAGGGCCTGGCGACGAGCGCGCACCGAGGTGATGGCTCCAGTGACCGGATCGACGACTCCGTTGACAGCTCCGACGACGACGCTCTAGACGATTCTTTCTGGAGCATCAGCGGCGGTGTTGACGGCATCCTCAGCCTGAGGAGCACGCCGCTGAAGACCGCGCCGGGCACCTGAGGCACCGAGTCAACGACGTCCATCGATGGTCGGCGATGGAACGACGGCGGTGAGCTGAAGGTAAGTTGCTTTTCACTACAAAAGTAGAAGCGTTAGCCTTGATTTCGTTGATCTTCGAAGCGGGAACAGCAGTCGAGAAGACGGACGATGTCTGGTTCACGGCGTTCTTGAATCCAGCCAGAGGGTCGGGACCTGCACCTTGCTGATAGCGTCCTGGATCTGCGACGCGAGGTTATCCTTAGCCGACTTCAAAGCAACTGAAAACGGTGCGTTCGCCACATTCACAGCGTTCTGCCAACCCTCAACTTTCGTGGCTAGAGCCTCCCTTGCTGCTTCGATAGCATCAGGAAGGTTTTGGGCGTTGTTGACGGCATCCTGGACGTTCGTGGTCCTGCTTCGCCGTCTCAATGGCATCCGAGATGGGAGCAGTCGCCTGGCTAACGGCCGTCTTGAAGTCGGCAACCTTAGAGTCGAAGTCCGAGTTCGCAGTCTGGTTCGCACTTCGCTAGCGAAAGTTCGCAGTCTGGAAGGCGGCATCAGCCTGGCTAGCGGCGTCCTTGATGGCGTAGATGAGGCCAGTGACTGGGTCGACGAAGGCGTTCGCGATGTCGGGAATAGAGAACGCCACCGACGACTTCCTGGATCACTCCGCCGACAATCTTGCCCGGTGCATCGACGATCGTGTTGACGACGACAGACTCGGCGAGCGTGAGGACTCCTCTAATGATCTGTCCAGAAGCTGCGGTGATAGTGTCCACCGCCTGGCTCACACCATTCAAATTCCCGCTCTCTAGTGTGAACGAAACGAGAGTAGTGTGGAGGAACAGAAACAGCTTTGTGTTCTGTTGATCCTGAATCTCTTTGGTCATTCTAAAGCTGTTTTACTATGATGAGACATGTTTCAGTGAGGCCAACTGCATCGACGGCTTCTTGCTCGTCGTATTTCATGTCCACGAAGAAGTCCAAACAACACAGAATAACGAAAGAAGAAGGTCTCCCTAGAGAGTATCTCAGCTGTTTTTCTCTGGCTCTTTGCAAGAGACGCAAAGGGAAGAAGAAATGTGGCGACTGCAATGAAATGTCTCGAGAATCCAGAGAGCCCCTCGAAGGGAGAAGGGACGGAGGACGGGGAAGAGACGGCGGCACCGAAAAAAGACCAGCGAGCGTCTCGTCGAGCCCATTCGCCTTCATTTCGAAATGCTGCCTCGTCTGCCTTTTTTTCGGTCTGCTTTGAACAAGGAAATGAGGAAGCCGAGGAAAACGCTACAGCGAAACGGGGCGAGGGAATGTTAAGTGTTCGACGAAATTCTTTTCGATCGAAACTCTTGTTGCGATTGTTGAGGTGATATTGTTCTCTGCAGCGCAAAATTCCCAAAAGATGGTCTAATTGGTTCCCTAGAGTGTGACCTTTGAAGGTTCTCAGACACTGCCCAAATCATGAATTCGCCTTGTCTGGCATGGTGGACGAACAGACGATGACACTGGTAGTGACGACTCAGCAATTAGGAAGGGTGCTATTTCCCTCCCCCCTCGGACTGTTGAAGAAACAAGACAAAGAGCGCCTTTCGGCTTCGCTCTTTGCC
>JAQIXL010003000.1:0-11437 GCA_034700245.1 Poikilolaimus oxycercus | reverse complement strand
CGCACAACGACTGTTACGTGAGACCAACTTTATCTACACGCAACTAACAAACAAACAAGAACGTGGGGAAGAGAGAGAAGGCAACCGCTCGGGGCGGTAGGAAACCAAAGTCTGACGTGCCACGGCAAGAGGCGCGAGGCAGAGGTCAAGGTAAAACACAGACAAGTGTTAGGCGTACTAGCGGAGCTATGTACTACATAAATGTCCTACACAACAGAAAGTTTGCTGTCACGCACATACTACGTCTCAGCTGGTTATCCTACTCACTTACCAAAGACTGCGCGTATTATACTCCTTGAACATGTTTTACACTTTTGAATATTTCCAACAACTCGAAGCAAATGTTTATTGAACAATAGTGCAGAGACAGCATTTCTCTTTGAGCTTCTATTGTTTTTAGTTTTGGCTGATAGCTGACGATCTGGATCTGAGAGTCTCCAGAACTGAAAGATCCAGATACCTGAACTGCCAAATCCGAAAAAATACTTGACGGGACAAAACACTCACTTTCACTCACTCATACAATTTCTATGTCTTCGTGCGCTTGGTCTTCTACTTCCACTCTTTACGATTGCTGGTTCATCAGCATCATAATGTTTTTAATCATTCTCTAAACTTTCTCTTTGGCAATCACCTCAACGGCTTACGCAGCATACTTTGTTAGTAGAGGCAGAAATCTCATAGCATTTCACTTGAGATAAAGCCTAGCTAATATTGGCGACAACTACTACGGTGACGATCAGCATGAAGTAGTCTTCAGAAGAAAAAAGGCCGCTGCATCTGTTCTAGGCAGAAGCATAGCATTTGTGCCATTTATGGGCATTTCGCTGCAATGTTAGATTTTTAGGAAACCATATGTAGAACTACCGCAGTAGATAGAAAAATATCAAGCATGACATTAGCAAAATAACTTAAGAAGCATGTTCAGCGACCACCGTGAGCCATTATCCAACGCTCCCTTTCGTCGGCTCAAGATTGATTTCCTTTTCAATTGCACGGGCAGCTTTCGTAGGCGCTGTCACGCACGTCGTCTAGGTGGCATGAGCTATTGCGCCGTGAAAAGACAAAGTTATTTTGTGTTCTAGTGTAGTGGAATTGCTGTGCCGACATGAATCATTAAAGACTTTCGATGCAAGTGCAATATCGCTTTATCGATCGAAGTCAACTTTATTGTGGCATCTTCGGCCGGAATGATAGTTTATGGAGTGTGAGACGCGAGCAGTGCAGCAACGAGAATGAAACCCATGCCTAAGTCGAAAATAGCTGCCTTAGTTATTGTCGTCGGTCCAACAATCGTTGTCGTTGTGGTTGTCGTTCCCTTCTGTGTCGTTGACGATGATGTTTGCGTTGAGGTTGACTGTGAAGATATGCTTGGGGTGCTTATCGGCGGCATAGTAGCCAAAGAGCTAGACGAAGTAGTAGCCAGTGAAGAAATGGGAGTTGTCGTCGAGCTCACCGAAGTAGTTGACAATGAACTCGACGAGGCGGTCGTGGGCGTCGTTGTGACTAGCCGGCACGTCGGTCTTGTCCCATTCCACTTCAAGTCTGGCTCGTTGCAAACAAAAATGGAGTCCCCAATGAGTTCAAAGCCGTCGACGCAGGTGCAAGTGGCGATAGCTGGCGGAAGCAAGGAATGGTTGGCATAATCACAATTTCCATTGTCCGGATTTTCCAGTGACGCGCAGTTTGTGATACAATATTTTGCTCGGTGATCGTTCTTGTCTCATTGTACTGATCGCCGAGAGCGAGCGTTTGATTCGCCACGGTCGCATCTCCGGTTGTCGTGTAATCATAGAGGCAGTTCCAGTTGTCGCCACACAGCTCCACCGCCGCGGGTGAAGCGTCTTCAGGCGAGAAATCAAAGTTCGGCTGATAGTCCGGAAAGTTATAGTCGGCATAGGTTTTGTTGAAGTAGTTGAAGAAGCTCTCGCTGGCGTTGAGCATCCACTTGAGTCCGAACAGAAAATGAATGTCTTGAAGACTCGAGTTAGTCGGAATAATTGTGCCATTCGGTGTCATGAGATCGTTGGTGGAGTTTCCGTCAAAGGTGCCCAGAAGTCCATTGGTCTTGCCCTTATTCGATTCATCAGCGGAAGCCAAAAGTCTAGAAACAAATTGAGCATTGAAGAGTAAACAGACCCCAATGCCGTTGATGTGGTAAAGACGAAGGTGATTCCAGATGGAAAGGCAACGTTCACTTGACTTCGATCAGCGGCCACACTTAAAGTCACGCTGCCCAAGTTGACCGAAAGGAGTTGGCTTAGATCCAGCGAGACATCGCCGATGAGCACATCGACAATAAGAATTTCTGATTTTTGAATCTGCAACACTCTCATATCGTGCCGTTCCACGCGAACCTGGATGCTTGGCGAATCGTCGTTCTGCATGACAAAGACGGTGAAGATGCTCGCATCATTAAACTTCTCCATTCGTGCTTGAAGTAGAACTGGTTGCTCGCTACTGTTCCTGAGCATCCAAAACTCGCCGGCTCCATTGAAAGTGTAGCCGAGATTGTCGAAAGTGATAATATGCGGATCGCCGTGAGCCGCAGCCGGCACCCACGGCTGGTATTCGCTGCCGTCATCGTAGCCCATTTGATTGTAAAATTGGTCGCACAAGTTGATCAAGGTGCTGCTAATAAATTGACCGACAACATTTTGGCTGCAACAAAATTGGCGGGGTAAAACATCTTCGATGAGATGGTGGGTCCATCCTTCAGCACTATTGGGACTCCAACGTTGGACAGTTCCACCACCTAAAACCATTTCGATAAACAGAAAAATGTTGCAAGCACCTGGTGCACCAACAACAAGAAGTTCGTTCTTGAAGCAGCATTCCTGACCGTAACCAGTGGGGCTCGGCAGAGAAGTTTGATAGCAAGTTGTTAAATTGCCGTGTAGAGCGTTGTTTTCAGCACTGGTTGCTTCGAAACGTGGATCGATTGCGGCCTGCGTCTGGGTTGGTGGACAATGCACCAGATCCGTTGGCTTAGGATATGGATTGTAGAACTGCGCGGCGAGCCACGCCTCACAAGCCAGCGATTTCATTGCGCCATAAAGAACCTTTTTAGCCTGTTTTCGAACATAGTCTGAACCATCCCCATTGATTAATGAGTATTAGCGAAACCTCTCAGCGCTTTGACAACTCGCTGTAATGTTCTCTCGGGATTCATCAAAGACATTGCTAGGCGATAATAAGTTGAGGGATCCGAAGCGTTGAAGCCAATCACCTCTTGAAGATCGTTGACCAACTCGTCGGTGACCAGAAAATGGCCGATGTTGGAAACATTTACCGCCAACACAATCTCCTTCCACTCAACCAGTGTTTTCTAAACATTTTGATGACTGAAAAGAAACTGCCTCACGTTTATATACTGCACAACGAGAATTAATTCGTCATTTTGGGCAAAGAGCGACGGGTCCCAAGTGATTTCAAATGCGCTTGACTCATTGTCATTCGATGCGAGGATGTCCAAACCGTCGTCGAAATTCTCCGGATCCACAACGAAGACCGAGCCCCAGTAAATTTCGGTATCATTTTCAGTTTCAATTCGAAGTCCAACATTAATTCTTCCAATCGAGTAGAGGAACGGTGTGCCGCATACAATTCTGAAATTATTCATTACTACTCTTTTGTGTAAAAAGAAATCGCTGCCTCGCCGACGTGTCGTTGCCGTAAACACTGCCAGGCACCTCTGTGGAAGGACGTCCCGGGTCGTCAAAGACACAAGTGACGTTGGCATCTTCAGGCACACAAGGTCCAGAGATTTGAAGGGAATCTTTCAATGTTGAAATGAAGGAAGGTGAGAAGTGAAGTTTTCCATCGAAGTCATTTGTGCACCCGGCTGGTTGGATGTCCGAGCTGTCGACTCGGAAGAGCCACTTTCCCGGCACACCCACATTGCTTCGCTCGTTCACCGTGAGAATGTCTGTAGTGCAAGAGCCGGGTATCATAAAACGGTTGATAGCGTCGCCGGCGTCGAAGCCCGCTTGTGCCGGTGTTCCTATAAGCGCAGTCGAGTTTATGCTAAGGAGACGGGCAAACGAACCACCAAGACCTTGAATGCCACCACTAGCGTCGCCTGTCGTCCACGTCACGTTCTCGTAGAGGAACAGAGCATACGATTGAATTCCGTCAGTTGCAATGATGGATTGGAAAGAGTTTCGTTTGCGATCACAAGATGCACAATCATCCCTATAGTAGGTAACGTTGTACCACGTCACAACAAAAGCCCATCGCATTCGAACATTATAGGAACCGGGAAAGGCCTGCGTGATTTCGGTATTCATTCGGGTCAGAACGGAGCCTTCGGTAGACTGACGATACCAAATGACGCCCGTCGTACTAATGTCGACGTCTGCCCTGAAGTTTAGACAGTTTTCGAAACAAAAACAAACAAACCAGTACGGGCCAATCATTCGAAAGTCTTGAGACACTGGCTGGCAAGAAGGCGTGAATGTTTGGATGACTCGCAGGAAGGAGATGGCTCCATTCACGCTCACCCAAAGAGCATTGTGAAGATAGTCGAAATAGGGGAAAGCAATTGTCAAGTTTATTGGAGGTGTGCCGGTGTCGTCACCTCGTGGAACGGACGTGTCTCCCACCTCTTCACCGAACGGAAAGAATTGGTCAATCGGGATCTTGGCTGTGCTCAATACAAGAAGAAGAAGCAGCAGAATGCAATGACGGAGCATCCCAAGTTAAGCAGAGCGCAAAATGTTCTAAAATATCGAATTATGTAGATACGATTTCGCCCTGCAAACTCATCTAGGTGAACCAGATACAATGCCAATAGACTGATTACAAGCAGAAAATATAAAACCGTATCGAGTTGCCATTAGTCACTGGCTGGACTGTCAAGTGTAAAGTCTTATCTAAAAATCACTCGTTTTGTACGTCGAGCGATGAAGGGATTAATTGGCGCCAAGAGCGGAAACGCGTCGTCTCGCTGTCATAAAAGCCGGTCACACTCCGCTGGTAGTGTGTGGGTCAAATACAATACATCATTACGTGCAAGTCGACGTTGCGAGCATGACGTATCCAACACGACTCCCTCGACAATTTCTTCTCTCCTAAAGAGAGCCACAGCCACGACTTCACATCTTGACAATACTCAAATTTCTCTTTCAACAGCGTTTATTCATCACTAGCTACTTGTCGACGAAGACAAGGAACTCTTTGTAGTTCAGCACGCCGTCTCGGTTCTTGTCACTACTCTCAACCCTGAAATGGCGTCACTTTGATTTCTTCGAAGACTACTCACTTTAGGAAAAGATCGTCGGTAATTTTTTGATTGTAATGCGCAGCAATTTCCTTGACGGTTAGCTGTTTGTCGTGGTTCGTGTCGATACTATCGAAGATGAGCCAGAGGGGATATATGGCCACAACAGTCGTAGCGACGAAGAGGAGAAGGACGAGAGAGGTCTTCATAGCGATGGCAGATGCGATGGAAAACTGAAGTCAGGCGGGCACCGACACTTTTTTTGTCGTCGTGGCCCCTTAGAAGCGCCTCGATGCTGACGTATGCCTATGGTGAAATGTTTCATCAACTAGTGTTTACGATGAAGTCGCAGTGGCATCAGGCTATCGAAAAAATTTTTAGGCCTGTAGGCTCTCTCTTGTTGCCGCTGCAACCCTAGGCCAAGGAAATGTTATTGGTGGTCGTGAAGTAGCCCTCGAAGCAGCTGCCGATGTACTGGCGAAAAGTTTTTATCGTGTCGAATGACGAACCATCTCTTGTTATCGCCACCAACACGTGCACGGTTTCTACTCTATGTGTTCACCCGCTTGTTCACCTAAAGGGACACAGCCAGTGACAGCTGAAAGCCAAGGGGAACGGCGTTATTTTGAGTCTGAGAACGACAGCCGTCTTGCGTGATGAAGACTACAAAATACAGCATGAGCTGATTCGATTTCAGCCGCCGAGCCGCCGAATGCCGTCCATTACGTCTCTTTCTGCTTTGAGTTGTCCTTCGCTTAGCGTGCTTCTGATGGTTAAAATCGTCCTGATTTCAGATTCGTCCATAGTCGACTGTGTCTCTGATTGTGAGACGTGAATTTGCACAACATCTTTTCGCAGAAACATTTTGGCGTAGAAAGCCGCTTCGATTTCTATCTAATTCTGCAACGACGACTCCTTCAATTTTAGCCACATCACCAAATCATCGCGTGTAACAACCACCATCTCAATATTTGTCAGTACCTATGGTGCGCTTGAGGTGCTATTTATCAAATTGCAATCTCGCTTCAACGAAATATTTTTTCACAATTTTGAGTACTTCTTGAGTTTGATTGTGCTACTCTACATTCTGTCACGTGCTTCCTGGTCGTTGAAACAAATTCATTAATAAAACTTGTATTAGAACTAATTTCCTTCCGTGGCAATGGCGGCTTTCGTAGGCGCTATCATGCTCCACGCCTGTGTGCGTCATCGCACACCTAACTAATTCTCGCAACGGAGCAAGTACTTTTGTGTATTAGTGTGGATTGTTGCTCCAATAAGAATCACTTTGCTTTAAAAAGTGAAAGGAGTTTATTCGTTGAAAGCCAAGATAACATTTGCGATCGTATCTGTTCCGTTTTCCATGTACTCACAACCGAAAAGAATACTGAACAGTGTGGCGAATTCCGGATTGTCAGTATTGCTTTTCTGTACTGCTCGATCTCACAGCGAGTCAATCTGATAACACCCGGTGCTAGGGGGGCGTCTTGTGAATAATATGAGGAACTTTGTGAAAGTTTCGATTCCTTCTTCTTATAACGACGGCAAATGGTGTCAATAATAGTTCCAAGCAATAATGCTGGGTTGGTGCCTGGCAAAATTATGAACAAGTTCACTAACTTCATAAATTAGTCCTGTTCGGCTGCAAAGAAAAAAACTCACTGGCTACGAGCCTTTATGGCGTCATTTGGCCAGATCGTATTCTGCTGTGTAATCTTTGCTTATTGTTGATGTTAAGAAGTAGTCCCTTAAATTGCCTTCAGATTGTTATCTCATTTGCTTACGACAATTGAATATTATGGAGATGGAAGCCTTGCTCATCACGCTTCAACGACAAACCAATGGATGATGTGCAACATAAATTTTTTGGATATGGAAACGTTTTGATGTACGCACGTTGCATAAGAAGTGCCATTTATGGGCGATTCTGAAATCGGTAAATCGTGATTTGAACAAAGCGGCAGTCATGCTCGGAGGAAAACAACGGCAAGCATACAATAATGAACAGAAATCGGAGCTCAACCAGCGGCTGAAAGCCATTACCCAGCATCATCTTCCGTGCCAGAACAAGATTATGTTCCTCGTAATGCACGGACGGTTTCAGAGGCAATGTCACGCACGGTCTCGCATGTGGCATGCGTCATCGCGCCATTTTCCTAGAGGAACAGCGCTATTTTATGCCCGTGCTTTGAAGATAATCGAAAGGACAGCCAGGAGAGACGCTTCGCGTGTTGGAGACTAACAAATATGATGTGGCTCGATTCCATGTCGACCGCCGAGGGGCTCATTTCCTTCTCGTATCGTCTCTTTCGGTCGCGCCGTCTTGAGTTGTCTATCACAATATTTCACGTGTTTCTGATTGTTAAAATCGTCCCGATTTCAGATGCGTCCATAGACCGCGGTGTCTCTGATTTTGAGATGTGAATTCGCACAACATTGTTTGAGAAGGAGAATATTGACGTTAAATAAGTCCTTTCGGTAGTTCTCCAATTCTGCGACGAATACTCCTGCAATTCTAATCATCACACCGCGTTATTGCGTGAAACAACCATCTGATTCATCGTCGATGACCGTCAGTCTATTGAGAGCTGTTGGTCAGCCTATAATCTCTGCTTCAATAGAATAGAATTTCGTGACTTCGACTACCAGAGTTTGCGTGTCTATTTACAATACATAAAACATTTTCTGATGTTTACTAATTCTTGAAACAAATTGAGGAATACAACTTGATATGAAAATTTATTCGCTCGAGGATAAGGGAAAAGTTTCGCTTCTGTGAAGGAAACTTGTATCACTTCGTCGAGGTTCAAAGACCGCATTGTACACTAGAGAGGAAATAGAGTAAAAACATTTTAATGGGCAAAGCGCAACAATGTTGCGCTTGTCGAAGCACGATTAGTGTACATTTCCACTAAGAAATAAAAACGATTTATTTCTCTTGCCACTTCGCTCTTGCCACTTCATTTATCTTCGGAACATAGATTTTTCTGTCACGCAAGGTTTCGTCTGGCAGTTTAATACAGAAAGCCTTCGCTTTCTGTAAAAAAATTTTCCTTCGCTCACAGGAGAAGAACCAGAAGAACGAATGCGAGAGGTTTGTTTGCGTCTTTTTTGTTTGCGATAAGTGTTCGTTCTGTCGTTTCAAGCTTGATGAAGATGGGCATTAGAGTGATGAGGCGAGGAGACACTGAATAATGCCGAAGACTCAATTTTCGAGCTTCGAAAGATAATCGAAACGACAGCCGTCTTGCGTGATGAAGACTACAAAATACAGCATGAGCTGATTCAATGTCGGCCGCCGAGGCGCCGCGTCCTCTCTTTCTGCCTTCGAGCTCTCCTTTTGTTTAGCGTGCTTCTGATAGTTAAAATTCCCGATTTCAGATTCGTCCATAGTCGACTGTGTCTCTGATTGTGAGGCGTGAATTTGCACAACATCTTTTGGCAGAAAAATTTTGGCGTACATAAAGCCACTTCAATTTCTCTCTAATTCTGCGAGGAGGACTCCTTCAATTTAAGCCACATCACCAAATCATCGCCTACCGGCATCGATGTTCATGATCGGAACCGGGAAAGTGTGTCATGTAGTAGAACAAGAAGAGGGGGAAGAAAATGACAGCTTCTAACAGCTTCTAAGCACTTTCGCTTAATGCTCCGATGACTTTGAGTTATTACAATCATGCAACTTTCTGCATATAGCCTTGTTGTTGCTTCTGTGTAGTCGACACAAAAATCTTCCATAATCCTGCTCTACCAATCTTCTGACAAGTGAGTTGTTGAAATTTTGTGGCGATTTTTTCGAGCCAACCAATAAAACAAACAAAGAAATATGCTGCGGAAATTGCAGCCAACATGCTTTGTCATTATTTTCCTTGTTTTCCTTGTTTTTGACGGTCATGCAATCTGCTCGTAGAAAATTAAGCAAGCATTAAAAAAATCTGCAAACTGTTTCAAAATTAATATGCCAGGAAAACCTCCCAGTTTTGAACTTCGGTAACGTCGGATCGTTCTTGAGATGCGGTTGAAGCGCAGCGCTGCAAATCGCCATGTACGGACGAAATCTGAAACGAGGACCACGTAAGAGTCACTGTGCGAACCAGGCGAAAACGAAACAGGCTCCTTGCGGAGACTTCGCTTGGAGAGAAGGCGGAGCAAGAATGCTCTCTAGCCATAGCAAATGAGTCGTATTTTGCTATCACGACGAATCAATCTCCACGACGTTTTTGTGGCTTGAATTCGCTGCTAGAGCAAGCTGCTTTCTCGCCATCACGCGAAACACACTCGTTGCACATGTCTTGCATTTTAGATTGTTTTCCACACCACGAAACAGAAATATTTATCTGAGAAGGGCTAGTGACGGCTTCCATGCGTGTTGCATTGTCCTTTGCATCTTTGACTGCTAGTTCAAGGTCTTCTAGAACATTTCGGCGAGGCGTTGATTTTCTTAAGTATGAGTGAATTAGCTTTTAGATCTCACAATCAGATCTAAAGAAAGTTTTAGTCAGTGCTCGAGACGACCACAAAACGGACAACAGAATGAGCGAAATGCTTACCTGTTGAAAAAAAATGGAGTGCCCGATATCCTTCAACGAGATTCGTCCACCGTCGCGCTTCCGATTACTAACAGCCGTTAAAGGCTTCTACTTCCTTCTTCACTACTTTCACATTCAACTAAGCTAATACTGAATCAGTCAGATACGTCGCACGAGGTGGTCTTTGGATGACAAAAGGGTTTTCCGAATCTGTTCTAGACAGAAACACGTTATGCCAGTTATGGGCAGTTTTCTGCAATCACCAAATTCTTTATCGACAAGTCTGAAAGGCGCGCGCGTCGGAGAAAAACAATGTCAAGCATCTGGCATTAGCGAACCGAAGAGACATAACCACCAACGACTGATGTGATAACCATTAGCCGACGTCATTCGCCTTGGGATTCATTTCCGCCAGTGGCAAACGCGGCTTTCGTAGGTGCTGACACGCATTGCCTTCCATGTCGCAAGCATCGTTATCACGAGAGAAAGTTATCACCAAAGAATCAAAATGTTTATCTGATTATCAGAATGATGATGTCGATAGCATCTGCAATGTGCTTCTCTCATTTCTCTTGTTTAAGATACGTGAGTAGGATTTTGTGAATGACGATTTTCAGCAATTTCGAGCAGTTTGGGTTAACAATACGAAAACTAAATCAATTTCGCAGATGACTTGGGCGCCAGCGATATCACGATGAGAGCGTCACGTAAATAATAGTCACCCATTTGTGCGAGCAATCCGTTCCGGTTGGTGAGTTCCATATTTTACGGCCCTGAAAGGAATTTTAGGAACATTTTGTGCCATTCGTCGTACAAAGTGCTTGATTTGAAAATGAAGAAAGCTGCCACAAATTCTTCTTCGTTTCAGACATCAAACCAGTAGTTGATAAGTTCTTAGCGTTGCTTCATGAGAGAAAACCGTTCGCCGAATATTATGCATGCATACACACATTACCTTGGAAGCGCCATTTATGGGCAATCCTGCAATCGGCAAACTCAACATGTAATTCAAAAAAAAATCGAAAAGCTGCTCGAAGGAAATTATCGTAAGAATGGCAAATTAGTAAATGGAATCAGGAGAGACAGCCAGGCGGAATCGATAGCCATTACCCAACGTCTCCCTTCCGTCGGCGCAGGATTAATTTCCTCTCGAATGCAAGAACGGCTATCGTAGGCGATGTCACGCACTTTTTTTTCATGCAGCGTGCCTAAGCGCGCAATATGGATGATGTTATTTTCGCAGTGGGGAGAAGTCACTTTGTGTGCTATCGGAGTGGAATTGGGGCGCTGATACGAAACAATGAAGATGCTTCAATAACGACGCAAGGCATTTATCGAGAAAAAAGGAGTTCAAATAAACAAGACGTCTCGCTAATTTTGGTTGTTTTCCGAGTATTTGTTTCTCGTTGAACAAAGATCGCAGAAGTAATCACCAGTTGTATCTCTTGTGATAGTTGAATACCAATCTCCGCACCAACGAACCAAACCTAAACAGCTGTCCCGCGCATACTACGTCTCAGCTGGTTATCCTCGCACTCACGAAAGCTGCGCACACTTCACTCCTTGAACATGTTTTGCACTTTTGAATGTTTTCAACAACTCGAAACAAATGTTTATTGTTTGGTAGTGCTAGAGACAGCATTTCCTTTGAACTTCGATTTTTTTCCTTTTTGACTGATAGCTCAGG
>JAQIXL010002999.1:0-11438 GCA_034700245.1 Poikilolaimus oxycercus | reverse complement strand
GTGGGACCCGAAGCTGCTCGAGAAGAGCTTCACGTTGATTATTGATTCCATCAAGGTTCGCGCTTCAAATTTCAATCTAATAACGAATGCCGGAATCTAGAGTGGTCTCAATGATGCCGATCCAGGAGCACGCACAGCGGCTCGAACGGCCTATCAAGTGCTGGATGCAAAGTTCCCGAAGCAGGCTCAGTACCTCTACGAGGTAAATATTGCGACTAGTTTGTGAGAGAATTTCGAATTCCAGACGCTCGATCCATCGAAGCAAAAGGCTCTTCAAGGCCACGTCTCACACTCTTCATCGACATCCTCGATTGTCTCGGAACAAGGAGCCACCATCTTTGCGCATCGCCTCGGAGCTTTCGAAGCTCAGCAACAGAAGTGTAAGCGTGCTTGTTCGTGGTCATTGTTCGTTTTGCTTTTAGCATTTTATGCCGGTCGATCAACGAGTGCTATTGATCCAGCGGCTGCTCGTCGCGCGTGCCCGCTTCCACGACGAGCTCAGTCTCCACGACCAGCCACTCCGCTGAAGCCCGCTATCTTGGCCTCGAGCCGGACTTCCTCTACCGGTTAGCCTTCTTCTTCATTTGAAGTCCCGTCATTATGGTTTTAGCTTTTGACACTGGTCGATCAGCGAGCGATATCGATTCGAAGGCCGCTCATCGAGCGCTCTTCGTGCCGCGACGAGCGCCGTCGCCAATTACCCGCGGTCAGTTTCATCTTTCTTACGCAAAAACTAATCAGATATTATAGGAGCTCGCAAGACTCTTCAGATGTTGCCGCGACCAGCGGTTGCTCCGTTGAAGCCGTCGTCTTCGGCGGTCAATTCGAGTGCAGCATCGTCAGGTGTGCATCCTTTTCGACCAAACTTTGCGCCTTCAGTGAGCTCTCAGAGCAAGTTGATCGATACACTTGTGAATGAGCTGTGTCGTCCCGACGGCGAGAACAATGAGGCGCGCGTCACAGCGCTGCACCGTCTCTCGCAGATGCTCGCCGATGGCTCGCTCACGCTCTGGGAACAACACTTCAAGTCGCTTCTCTTCGCCCTCATGGAGCAGACGAAGATCGAGGACGAAATGATCCAGAAGCTGTCCCTGAAGCTCCTTTCAAAGATCTGGTTTGTTTCTCTTCAGTTCGAAGATCGAATCGGTTCAGCTTGGCTCAGGCGCAGCGCTTCTACGACTACTCGGAGACGTGTCTTCTTCGTCTGTTGCAGCTGGAGGAGACGCCAGCGACGGCCGCTGCCGCTGAAGAATGCGGGCGCGTCATGGTGACGCATCTCCCGACGAACGTCTGCATCCGCACTCTCGTCGGCCTCATTACTTCTCAGGTAAGCTCCGTTTTGCTTCTGATTGACGCTTTCAGAAGGAGCCGATTCTTTCCGGAGCGTTAAAATGGACGTGCTTCCTCTTGAAGAAAGTGGACGTCGAGACGGCGAAGCGCTGGTTGCCGGACGTCGCCCCGCCCATCGTAAAGGTGCGCTTCTGTTTAGTGTGTTGATGCGCATTTGCAGGCCTACAATCACGAATCAAGCCGCGTGCGAAAGGAGGCAGTGGCTTGTCTTGTCGTGCTCAAGACGAAGATCCCCGAGGACGTCGAGCCGTGCTTGAAGGGCCTGGAGAAGGCGAAGTTGACTCTTCTCGACCTCTACGTCGAAAGGGCGCAAACGTCCTCGAACCACTTCTAAGAATTTGAACTTGTATTATTGATGGTCATTAGTTGTGTTAGTGGAAAGAATGAAGTGTTTGACGTTGAATTCTCTTGAAAACTAGATCTCTTCGAGTGTTCATTCAATTCTTCCAGTAGCGGGCGGCCCCTCCGTCGCTTCGGTCCGCGCGGCCTCGACTCAGTTGTCAGTTGTCCTTCTGGTCCAAGACGCCGCCAGCTTCCTCAGCGTCTTTCAAAGGAAACTATGCGAAACCGAGAGTTAACGTAATAGATACTCTCGGGAAAGAGCCACGACGAGAGACAAAACGAGTACTCGCGCACACAACCAACAAACAAAAGAGAATGAGGCGCCGTCGCAGCGACGGCCCAAAACAGAGCAGCTCGAAGTTGAAATATACGCAGCGAATTCCCAGCAAGAGCCGCGTGAAACTCAGTCAACGTTCGCTAGTTGTCTGTACAACGGAATTTCTCCTTGGTGCTTTCTTTTGTTGCGCTTTGTTTCTTCTTCTTCTTTCTTCTTCTTGTTATTCTGTTCGATGGCATGAAGGTGTTATCGGGGTTTGACGCCAATGTCGCCGTGTCTCTTTGGAAAGAAACTACGCTCTACGCGATAAACTACTTCGTTTTCATGCATTTCGTGTTCGATTCATTAGTAACCGTTCTCGTTGCAGTTGCTATGTACCACCGAATGGCTTTGGGTTCCGCCGTGTACCGGTCGATGACGCGACGCTTCTCGACGCTCGGCTTCGCAGCGACCATTGCCGTCTACGCCGTCAACCACACCTTCAACGGCATCACCGAGGCTTACTTCGACGCGGTTCGTCCTTCCTTCTTTCCTCCACTTGTTCGATTTCTTCGGTTCATATCACCTCTTTGTGCTCTTTCAGATGAACGCAGGTAAGCAGTGGCGCGACGTGAAGCCGGGCATCGAGCACCACCAGTGAAGACTTCATTCGTTCTTCTTCGTCAATGCGGCATCTTTCTCGAGTCTTTCTTTTGTGTACATGAGTCTCGGTTTACCTTAGTTAGTGTCAATAAACGACGTATTCACAAATCTCGTTCGTGTTTTTGGGTCTTCGAGTGGACTACGTCGAAGTAAAGAAATTGAACGAGAAGGGCAAGAAGATGACTGGCGGCGGCACAAGAGCAGCTGCAATTCAAATCTTCAGAGCAGTCGACAGTCAGGTGGAGATGCTCCGCTTCGACAGCCCTTCGGTCTCGATTTCGGTCACCGCTGTGTCTGGTCATAAAGAAATCGACAACCGAAGAGCCGTAGACAGCTTTTTGTGAACAAATCGAGTTGCTATGTGGTCCACGTGGACATCGGAAGATGGGGCGCCCTCGCCACACTCAGTCCATCCACAACCACCAGCTCTCCCCTTTATTTCGCAACATAAACAAGCAACAAGAAGAACAACGAAGATGAAGGTCTGGAGTACGAAGCGGCGTCTTCACTCGACGAGGACCGCATCGTCCGCCCGCCTTCGTGGCTCGCGTGTAGACCGTCTGGGCGCCGTGCTTCACGACAAGCTTGATTTGACCCTGCAAGTGAACAGTTAGTAAATACACAACAAACGATACGAAACAACACGAGCAACGAAGATGAAAGCAAACCCTGGCGAGAAGTCCCTGCAGCCTTGGCGAGCGAGGCGCGCAACTGGGAGACGTTCCGAGACGACGGACGGCGTGATGAGATTGTATGTGATCACCTGAACACCTGCCCTTAGCAGAAAGAAGAGAGGCGAACCTCCTTGTAGAGCTTGCCATAGGTGGCTTGGTCGAAGAGAACGGCGTTGTTGATCTTGTCGCGCACCTTGCCCTTCTTCACTTCTTCCTGGTCTTGCTGCCGCCTCCGCCCTCCTTCTTCTTCGCCGGCACCGATCCTTTTCCGCCCTTGCCGGCGGCGTCTTTCGTTCCTTAGGATCTTCCTTGAGAAGCTTTCATCTGTAGGGAACACCGCCTTATCGACGAGAACACAAGCGTCAACCTCGCCAAGTGAAAACTTGGCCCCTCGCGCCCGAGAACGAAGAAGAAGCTATGCCGTCTCGCAAGACCGATCCAAAAAAAAAACAAAGAACAAATTTATGGCTAACACGTAACAAGGGGAAACAAAGCTTAGAACATAAAGATCAGGCGATGGTCTGAACGGCGAGTGGATTCTTCACGACGACGACGATGGAATCCCCGCGGAGGAAGACCTTGCCGATGTACCGGTCCCTCGCGATCGGTTTCGCCTTCTTCTTGCCCTTTGCCGTCTTCGGCGCCTCGCTCCAGAGGAGCTTCGCTCCTTCAAGAACCATGTTGCCGCGTCTGAAAGCAAGAAATTGCTGGAAGGAGTGAAGAGACGCACCGGTCGAAGGCCTTCACTCTGCCGAGCATCTTCTTGTTGTTCCTGAGAGCAATAAGCACCTGAAACACACAAACTTCATAAAAGGTCCAGGAAAATTTGAAGGAAAACATAGAGTTGCGAAAAGAAACGAACCTGGCTATTGCCCTTCACGGCGCTGGTGAGGACGGACAGCGGCCCCACTGCGAACTCTTCAGCCTCCTTGACGGCCAGCTCGTCGGCCGACATCTCGCCACGCCGCTTTGCCATCTTGTTGAGTACGCTTCTGAAAGCAAGAACTAACTAGTTTGACCGACAATTAAGCGCGAATACACGACTATTACCCGCGTAACACTAGAATATCATAGGAAACGATAAGTAGAAGTGAAAACGGCAAAGAAACATGGCAAGAATATGGCAAGAAAAGCAATGAATTAGAACGAGGAAAGTGGAGTGCTCAACATGCAACAATCTGCCGCGCCGTGTCGTCAAATAAGAGGAACGAGAAGAGCGCGACGACTGAGAGCCTGCGAACCATGCATGAAGCGCCTGAGAAGAGAAAAGCCCACAGCCACACTGGAAGAACACAAGCAACGTGAAATTGAAATTATGGAAGGAAGCTATCAAGAACGAGATAAAATGCGCTGAGGAAAGAGTAAGATGAGCTAGGCAAAGCAATAACGAGGCACCGGCTGCTAGAGACAAGACGAAACAAGCTCGGAACAAGAAAGAAACAAGCACGAAGAAGGAGATCGACCGCCCGTGTCGCGATCGGCGAAAATTGTGCCGAAAAATGCGCAACACCAAGAAGACGCCGGCCATAAGCCTTGCTTGGCGCGCACTTTTCCTGTGCCGTCCCAGCAGGCGTTCATCTGCGCTTCATTGAATGCGACATTGCCGGATTTGATTGGTTCTCTGTTTCACAGAATTTACAATAGGGACATCGAGAATGGACTTGATTACATAGATCTTGCCAAATTTGGTTCCACTTTCCTATGTCAAATAACGCGCGCTGGGTTTCAGAGAGTCAGACATTGCAGTGACATTCGTAGTGTTTTCGATTTATTGCCGCTCCGTTTCACCCGAAATACAATAGCGACTAGGAACACGATCGCTATTCATGCAGTAACGATCGCGTTGCATTCACTTCCAAAGCAACGTGAGAAGACGATTAACAAGAGCCACGAAGAACGACAACTTTGTTTCTCTCCTTCATCATCGTCATCATGATCGTCGTGTAATGAACGCCGAGGAGTGACGACTGGTGCCGGCCAAAGGAGCAACACGGACAGATCGATCATGAAGTGACACCTTCGAGGAGCTTTTGGCATTTCACTCCTTCGATCAATAAACTTTGGCGTTGTCTATGAAATTCAACGTTTCAGGGAAAGTAGATAATTGCTTTCTGTTTTTATCCAAGTTTACTTGAAGAGCCGGCCCAGGAGGTTCAACGATCAGACAAAAGACCTCACACATGAATCTCGAATCCACCCATCCAAATTCGTCTCGGTGAGAACTGAGTCATCAGTTTCATGTATTTTATATATTCAGAACTGTTTGTAGCACGCAATACGAACTCGTCAGTACTTTTTTGGAACGAAGTCAATCTCCGAGTAGGTTTCAGCTAATCACATTTAGCTTCATTAACGTTAGAATCTTCGATGTGCTTTGAAGAGCTCCTCTTGTGCCGAGTATTACAGAGTAGAGTGATCAGCTGCATGATGCTTCTCGAAATAAAACAGATGGTTCAAAGAAAACGTTTTCAATTTGTCCTGGTGGTTGGCGGTTCTAAGAGTTCTTCATCTCATTCTCGAGCTACCACAACCAGTATCCGGGCTCTGTAGCGTAGTCATTACAGCAATTCAAAGGAGGCGAAGATTACGTGCAGCTATCACCTTTGTTCATGTTGCCGCAATTCCTTGAAAATACACACGGCGCATTTCGAACTTCTTTCATCGGTATCGTTCAGAAGACGTTTCAGCTTCTTCGATTACCCTATGATGCGAGTCATTTCAATACTACACCGGACAACAAGCAGTCAGTGGATTGCTGTGGCGACTGAATTTATGAAAGCGTCGGTTTCATCGCTGTGATAAGACCGGGCCGTCGCCTCATCGTCAATCACTCTAGGAAACGCACATCATTTGTGTTTGATATTGGTTTCAACAGGCAACAAAGAATTCATGGCTGGCTCAATCAACGCTCAACAATGCTTGCCGTCAACAGTTCTTGTTTCAGTCAGACCATCCCCTGAATGCCTGTAGAACAAAACTTGAAAAACTTCACCAATTGCTGACGCTTTTCTGACCACCAAACGCAACATGAATGGAGGAGAAACTGAAGCATGCTGTATTCTTGACTTGAGAGCTACTCTTCAGTGAGTTGAACGGTGAAATGATGATTCAGGAGAAAATGGGACGCTTTACCACGACAAGACTGTCAGTGGAGGGTCACGAGAGAGTCATTCA
Source organism: Poikilolaimus oxycercus (assembly GCA_034700245.1). Lineage (NCBI taxonomy): Eukaryota > Metazoa > Nematoda > Chromadorea > Rhabditida > Rhabditidae > Poikilolaimus > Poikilolaimus oxycercus. The sequence goes on along the minus strand of JAQIXL010002999.1, from coordinate 4,979 downwards.
GGACGACCGAGCCTATGTGATGTGAGAGACCAACGATAACACGAAGTCGATCGGCAGTGTAGAAACTATTTGTTGCTTTTTAGAAAGGTCCGCGCGAGGTGTAACAAGTTGCACCTTGAAGTACAATTAAACGAAGCCGTTGAAGCTTCGATTTGAACACTGATAAGCACAACACTTGGCTGCTTCGGCCGAGGTTTGACGTGTCAAAGCAAGCGGCGGTTTCAGCGTTTCTATAACTGCACGTCTTGTTTTGGATAACACTTTGTAGAGAGTCCGCGCAAGAGTCATGTTTCTTCTCTGTCATTCCCTTATCGCCGAAAACTCTGACGCATGAGCATTAGGAGTCACGACAGAAGTTTTCACGATTCACACACAAACACCTTTCCTTCTAACGTGAAGATGCGACATTCAGGAAGCTTCATTCCTCTTGATTGAGTTCCCCTTTTTCTTGCCTTCCTCTACAATTAGACCCTTGCAGCACAAAAAATGCGCGTTTCCAGCGGTCTTCTTCTATTGACAATCATCTTCACAAGTATCGAGGAATTGACGGCGATGGCTGAATCGTGTCGTCCCTTCTTCGATCCACCATGTCCAAAAGGCAGCAAATGCCACTGCACTCGCATGTTCTGCGTCTGCCTGGTCTTGGGACGTCGCGAACGTCGTGAGAACATTGATCTGGGAGTGAATCCTCATGTGAAGAACTAATCCTCTTTTCTAATGGCTGTGTGAAATAAACGAAGGACTGAGCTTCGTTCACTTGTATGTCAAACATCATTGATTTCAGCTTATTCTCATTTCAAACAGCCACTACAGTCAACACAACAGGAAAGGAAAATGAGCCTCCCTTCCCCGCATGATCACTAAGAAACTGTTTGCTTTTGTATCAATCGCGTCTCGTAGGAAACGAGGTCGACCTTTGCAACAGCAGAAGTTTCTGCCCTGAAACATTCGATTCTTTCCTTCATGTCTCATGAGAGTGCAATATTAGCAACATCGTGGAGAGCGATGACCATCCGTTGTCTTTGTCCCTCTCACTGCGTGTCACTGAACCGAAAAGAGGAGAAAGAACTCATCAGTCACGGCCTCGTACCGTAATTCATTTTCCATTCATCTTCCGTCTGCTCCCTTCTCTTTCAACCGGGCTGACAAGGACGTGAACGTGGATCTATTTCGGTGAAGGAGAGCGTGGGATAAGAAAAGTTGCTAAAAGTAATTTGAAATGTCGGTTTCAGCCATTACACTTATGACAACGATCGTCGCTTTGGCAATTATGTTGCGGGCCCGAGCTGAAGTTTATTTGTAATGGGAAGATCATTCGGCATTTCAGCACTCCGTTGCCGTCACAATTATTCTGCAGTCTTCGTGAAAAACGCTCATTAGTCGAAGGACTCATCAATCTCTATCCACTCGAATCGACCGTTGCGTGTCCAGATTTATTCCATCAAATCGTTCCAATCTCCCTTGTCTTCCTTGAAAGGGATGTTGCATCGATTAACAAGTGGGAAGAAGGTTCCCCTGGCTCTTCTTCCATTTGGCGCGCGAAGGTCGACGAGACAGACGGCGGCCACTTCAAAGAGCGCCGGCGAGTGACGACTGGCGCCAGCCAAAGAAGCAACACGGACCGAGATCGATCATGAAGTGACATCTTCGAGGAGGTTTTGGGAATTGCACTCGCTTCGGGCACTGAACTTTGGAGTTGAAAGTTTCAGTGAAAGTAGATACTTGCTTTCTGTTTTTGTCGAAGTTTACTTGAAGAGCCGGCCCAGGAGTTTCAATGATCGGACACGGCAAAACATCTCACAAATGAGTCTTGAATCCAGATGAAATCAATTTCACTCGCTTTGAACACTGAACTTTGGTTTTGCAAGTGAAGGTTTCAATGAAGTTGTATAGAGCGAAGTTCATTCTTTGTTCACTATTCTTGGAACGCATGGGCAAAAATAGCTGCTCGAAGTTTTCAAGTCTCACGGTTATTCTCATTGCTGTTTCAGACAAACTGTATTTAAGAAATGGCGAACGACATGCAATGCGAAAAGCAGCGACCGCACTTTTATGCAGCCTTCATTGATCACTTTCTTTCTCCGATGTGAAATCGTCTTCTCTCATCAACTTCACTCCAATAGCCCTAAATCTTGCCACGCGCTCTAAACCCGTCTTCAAAGAGGTGTTTTTCAGCCATAAAATCTTCGGCTGAGTCAATAAAACTTGCCGCCAAGTCGTTTCGAGTGTCGCGGTTGGTGAAAAACGGCTTTGAAAGTCGAGCGGCCGAAAATAAGGGTCGGGTTCTTTTGAGGTTTGGAAGTGATGAAGCGAGGCGCATTTGTAGTGTACGTTGGCGCGATTCGTCAACGACAAGGCGCGCCTCTGGTGTGCGCCGACTCTCCAACTGGATGCACTTCGAGACCGTTCAGTCAGAATCTCGGTTTTCAACTGTGTTGTACTTTTGTAAATGAGAATTGACTCGTCCGTTTCAGGCTTGCAGTATATTCGGAAGTTTCTAACTCTGTTCAATACGACCTTTCCAGCGCGCTTTTCAAATTATCACAGAACTGGTCCCCGAGTCAGTTTCATCGCATCCCTTTCAGATTCGTCACATTTTCTCAAACATTACCATCTCGATAGGGTCGTTTTCAAAAATCTTCCTTCCCTCAAGCAGTAGGTTTTTATCGGGTGACCGGTCCGCCGCTGCCGTGACCGTTAATGGGCTAGGAGGATGATTTATTGTTTGTTGATACACCGCCAAGGCCCCCCTCCCCCGTCACTCCTCTCGACTGCGCTTTGGTTCGACCTCGAGGACTCTTATCTCCTCATGACCCTAAAGACTCTCGCAGGCAAGACTCGTGCCAAACACTGAGTGAAATGGGTGAATCAGCTCAATGAGACTCAAAGAAGGAACAGAATGTTTTGTCCAGGGGAATGGCGGTTTTGGGAGGTCTACAAGTAGTCTTAGAGTGGGCACATGCAATTACCATCCGCGGTAGGCTTCGTTCCAAGAACTCACTGGCCGTTTGTCGAACTGCTGCATCATGCTGTCATCTTTCTTGTCGCTGCTAACGCTGGCATGACGCTCTGGCTTCAATCATTCTTGAGTTTCGCGCTCACCTTTGAACTCCGCACACGATGTAGCATGCAGGCGGGTAAAAGGGAGGAGTGAAAATCGCTTTGCTCCATTCCTCAAACAACTTTCAAGGTTGCGTTCAGAATACGTTTCGAGTTGTCCCATTTTCCCACGATGCGTGCCATTTCATCACTACTCCGGGCAGCGGCAAGGCTAAGGAACTTCATTTGTCTCATTTCATTGCCAACATTGCTCAGCCACTTTGAACAGGTGCCTCAGCGACTGATTTTTGGTTCTGAAAGAAGCGCCGGTTTCAACGCCGATATAATCTGGAAAATAGGCTTCTTCGTCGATCGAAGGAAAATGGGCCTTTCCAATTGTGTTTCTGGCACATTCAAAGTTCAGCGGGCCTATTTGTTTATCGATCACGTCCTTGCACAAAAGTATTTGTCATCAACAGTTCTTCTTTTTTTCACTCAAACCACCCCAAGACACCCCCTGGAACAGAAGCCGGGATGATCCACAAATTGCCGCGGGTTCTCTAGCCGAACTCGAGGACGGCGAAGGAGCAGCCGGAGGAAGAAGAAGGGAAAAGAAGCGCGGCGGCCGAGACGAGAAACCAGCGATTTTTCTTCGGCCGCTTTCAGCTTTGATTTCGCCGCGCGCGCTCTGCCGCTAGCCGGAGGGTCTCGCAGCGAAATCTATGTCTTGGCTGTGTTTTGAGAAGGACATTCATACTGTAAAGAAGAGTTCGAGGTGCGATGTTGAGGTGTTCCTGACTCTTGCGTGAATCGTCGAAGGAAGAAGTGATAAGATCCCAGGTGAAAGAGGACACCCCCTTCCCATGGACAATGAGGGCGATGAGGGTCATGTGATAGACGTCGAAAGGGGAAAGAGAACACATAAGAACAAGGGCTCGGCTGTTTTTCCGAGGTTCAATTTTCTTACAAAGACACGGTGTTTATCTGACACTGAACGGTGATTTGAAGCCCAGCATTAATGAAGACGGTGAAACATCGAAGTGAGCGAAAAGCGAATTGGATTTAGCCACCCAACTGGTCCAGTTCATTGTGAGAACCTTCCCACAATCGACAAGTTTCAGGTCTGAAACCGACGGCTCCAAACCGGCAATCGAGGCGCCTTCCCGGCTGTGCCGGAGTCTGACTGGTTGCGCTGACCTTTTGTTGCAGAGTGGGAACACAGCTCTCATGAGGGAAGAATTTTTGGAACGAACCAGAAAACCATCTCCAATTGCTGATTCACCCTCAAACATACATCCATCGCAACACATTTCTTTCTCACGAGGAGTCCCTCCAGAGAGTCCTTGATGAACTTCGCTTCTTCTCTTCTTTTTCTATTCAATCGCCTCGACCCCCTCGAGTCCTCCTCGTTGGCCAACAATGCAAGCCTGATTATCTCAATGGAGCCTCCTTTCTTTCTTTGTGTGCAACTTCACACAAAGCCTCGGGTCGTCACAACATCCGCTCCAAGTTTTACGAATCCACACGCAAGCGAGGAAAATTTTGGGCAAACGCGCGAATTACGGAGAGCGCACGCGTCTTTCTTCACTCCTCCTTCTCGCTCTCTCTTTGATTTGACGCGCGGGAGCCGACACGAATTTCGGGCGCGAGAGGGCGAGGAGAAGCCGCCGCCTCAGGAAGCGTCAATCGACGACGGGGAGAAGAGAAATTCGACCAGACGAACAATGAGATTGAAGCCGAGGGCGCCAAGCCGAACGAGATGGCCGGGTGTCGAAACTGTGTGTCTGAAGTTTTGGTCTTTTGGATTTGGAGGTTTCAGCAGGTTTTCATTTGCACCTCATTCAGACGGAGTCAATTTTGAGCGGCACTGGCCCGAAATAGAACCTTCCAAAATAGAACCCCCCGAAATAGAACCCCGAAAATAGAACCTTCCACAATAG
>JAQIXL010002998.1:0-11448 GCA_034700245.1 Poikilolaimus oxycercus | reverse complement strand
GGCAGAATGGGCGCCTTCCAGAATTCAGCTTGCGCGTCTCATCATCGAGAATCTTCACGACAACAACATGAAAGGTACGTGAATCTATCAAAAATCACCTACTTGTAAGATTTCTACACGCGTACAAAAGATGTCTTTGAAGCACTGCTCAGCATTCCCCATCAATTAGGCTCGGCGAGATCTCGATACGAAGGCAAGATTCCGCTAATGGAGGATGCTGGATGGTTCGATTGACATTCACGTATGTGGAGAGGTTCTGATGATGTTTTTGATAAAATGCCTAATCAACACGGTAGCCGCAACAACGAAGCAAAAAGAATGAAACTCCTGCAAGAGGGAAGCAAGGGGTGGGAGATATGGAGCTTTGCGTGCCGGCGACTACGAAATATCCAGGCTGCCCTTGTCTGCGTGATGGAAAATCAATCCGGCATCATCGTCGGTGGCTTTCAGTCGGCGTCGTTCTCTCAGCTATCCGGCAGCTCGTTGTTTTTTCTCATTCGCGCCCATTTCTCGAAATATCTTATGCTTATGCGAGCGCTTTCAGATTTGTTCTTATACAGGAAGTTTGATGAAGACGCACTTATATTGCGCATTACGAAGCCCTAAAAGGTCTGACCCATACGAAGTCAAACGTTGCATTCCATGGTATTTTCTCATGATTCATTTCATCTATGTAAACTCTGTGCTACGCTTCACTCACGCAGCCCGAAAGTTGACAACAAAAGTTTGTTCAGAATGTTTTAGCAAGCATGCTTCCCTGCAGAGGTCATGCACGGAGCGTCCGGAGTGAAATTGTGGATGCGCCGCTCTGAGCAATTGTTGTGATAAAACTCGTCATCTTGTCAATGATTCACTTTTCAAATAAATAAACATTTTTTTTTGCTAGCCCAATGAAAGTACTTCACACAGTCTTGCGCAGGTGCAAATGAAGGTGTAAATTGTTTGTGTCTCAGAACTTGCGCCACAAGACGTCTCTCATTCAGTCTCTCGCCTGGTTTACGAAGCTGTTCGTGTTGTCTTTTCTTTCCATCGCTTATTTATTTTTTCTTCTTTAACTATTGTACAAAATTGTTTCTGTTGAGAAAATCGGTTTTCAGATTTGTCCACAGATGGCGAACTTCTACGAGCGCTCTTATACAGCGTCGCTCTTTTGACAACGAATCGACGTTCTCTCGCAAAAGACTCAACAGCGCGAGCGATGATCGGTGGAACTCGTAAGTACTTCGAGTTATCCCTCACGGGTTACGTTCCCCCACCGCCATGAAGCAAAAAAAAGCATAATTTCGTGAATTTCTAGGTTGTTGGCTTTTACTGCATGGTCGAGAAGTGCAACCGTTCTAATAATGTTACTTACAGATGCACTGAGTGTGACGAAGGAATGTAAGTTTTTCATTCTTCATCACTTACAATCTGTAGCCAGGCGACAAAAAGTCTACTAGAGTTTCTCGAGAAGCATAGACCGGGCAAGAAATGCCTCCTCAGTTTCAAACATGTCGCCACTAAAGTGATCTGGACCAGGTAATAATGGGTCAGCGAAACAAATGGGACGTCTCTCATCGGAAGAATAACGTAATTTTCGATCGAATTTGGGCCTCTTAAAAGCAGTCAGAACTAGCAAAAATTTGTTTCAATTATTTGAACGCGCCCCAGCCTCAGTACACTCTTAATCGCTTCGCTTCCAGCTCCCGAAGTCTCAAAAATTCATCGCCACCGTCTTCTCATCTCAATAGCCCATCGTCCGATTACCGGCATACCCGACGTCATCTTTGTCTTTCTCGGCCCGGATTTCTATTCCCCATCGGTAGAGTCTGACTCTTTTTATCCCCCGGTTCATCATTTAGATACCTCGAGGCACTCCAACTAAACGCATCTCACGGACATATATATGGCCTCCTTCCTTTTCTACGTGCCCCCGGATCGACCGTTTATACTTTTGCTGACTTCTCTCTTTTTTTCGACAAACACAGTTCTTATTCCGTGTTGACACGTGAGGTTCTTTAAGGTTTCACTCATTGTCAGCTTCTCCTCTTTTCTCACAATCAGTCATAATGAGTGGTGCAACTCTCGCTGTCGTCGTGAGGGCATGCCATTGGGTAAACTCTGGTCACCTCCTGCTCGTCGTCCTTCCTTGGTCGGCATTGTTCGACGTTCTACACTCATTGTGAGTGGTTTTTTTCCTCTCTTCGCCTTTTTAAGTCATGGCTTCCACTTCTATTGACTGTACTGGCGGCATCGTGGCGCAGTACAAAAACATGCGATTCGCCTCTTCCATTCCACTTTCTTCCTTGTCCCAGTTGAGTCAGTAATCAAAACGTTTCAGACTCTCCAGCCAGTCTATCGACCGCTTGAAGGGTCGCCTCCTTCTCCTCCTCGTCGCACGGTCTCCGTTGGCATCCCGGAGCTCTATCCTCGTGCCCGTCGCGAGCTCGGTCGTGTTCCTCGTCGCACGAACCATATCACCGTGGCTATGACGGATTTCCTGGCGCTCCTTCGGTGCCTCCGAGGCCTTCTCCAACATGCGGCTTCTTCTTGCCGTCTTCCTGCTTGTGCCGATGGAGCTCGGCTGTAAACACCGGCTCTTCTTCCCCTCTTGAACTGAGTGAAGTCCGAGACTCTCCACTTTCAGGGTCTCATCGACCATTGTCCTACGAGCGACTTCTCCGTCAATGCCGCCCTGGCCGAACTCCTCGACTATTGTATTGACGCGTTTTTGATGTGTCTATAACTGGGTTTTTATTCACTAACAACGAATTGCATGTCGTGTTCTTTTGGTCAACCAGAAGCGAGCGATATCAATGCCCGATTGCACGCACCACTTCTTGACCCGATTGAATCCGTTTAGCCTACCAATAGGTACTTTTTAAAAATGAGTGCGATACTTACATCGGCGAACGAATGTACTTGAAAGCCTTCTTGCGCAGTGTTTTATGACTGGCAATGCAGCAGACGGGCCACACGATATTCGACACGCCAAGAAGTATTTTCGCCGCATCTTTGAGGTGCGATCTGGACAAAACTAGAGTAGAAGAAAGCTAACCCATAGACTCCAGTCATGTGAAGGATCATGCATACAACAGCCGCCGAAGTGAGGAGAACGTTCACGGCAATTGCACCGGCCAGCGCTCGAGCCTCTTTCTTCGATTCAATCGGCTTCTCAAATTTTGATTCTGGCCTTTCACTTACGTTGATGCACCGTGGGAAACGTGCTGCCGTGCACATCTCGTTGATCAGAATCGAGAGGAGCAGGAGCTGTAAACGAGAACGATCGGAGTGAAAGCTACGATTCCAACTTACGATCACCGCCAAGAGTAGCGCTGTCGCTGAAAGCAACGGGGCCAAATAGTGGTTGACGACGTCTGAAATGAATAAACTAAGCACTGGTAATAGTAAGTAGACATACCAAGCCATCTTGTAATGGCCCACGCAGTTGCGCCGATGTACTAGAAAATGATACCTTGAAATGCTCTACACAGCTCACGATCTGGATAGTCAGAAGCAAAACGACGTATACTCGGCTCTCTGTTGTAGGCAGGGTGAATCGAGCACAAAAGCGTTCAAGGCAAACCACGAAAATACCGAGATGATCTGAATATTTGGAACACTTCAACGTTCAACTCACTGGCCAAAGCACCCGCATAGGAGAGAATCTCGAGCCAGGCCTCTTGAGGAAAGATTTCGAACGAGACACTTGCAAAACTTTGAATAATGGAGCCAGAGGCGGAGGCGTAGATGGCCCATCTCAAACTTGTAGGTGGACGAAACATAGCCTCTCTATGAATCCGCAAATGTATGCATTATTTCGATGGCCACCGCTTACCGACTCAGTACAAACATCAAGAAGGACGCGAGCAAAATGTCCAAAGCGTTGAAGATGGCCACCACAATCTTGACCTCGTAACTTTCCTCTATCAACCCAGTGGAAAAAGTGTGATTACTGCTGTTCATCTCCTCTAAAAATAATCGCCGACGAGAATTTTCAAGAAATCAATGCTCACATGTCAGAGAAGTAAGAAGGTGGCGTTAGAGAATCTTGCGTCCTCGCTGTCTCTCCCAAATGTGTCATTGAACGTCATCGACAACGCGGCAGTCACAGCAGCTTCTTCTTCTTCTCAAAGGTGCCTCCTCCTATGAGCTTCAGGGCACGCTCCATGTTCAAGGCTTCTCGAAGTTGCGTTCACTCAAATATTTATCATCTTTGATATTAACCGAGAGTAAATTCCACAATGACAAATGCAGTGAAAGCTAGTAACGTAAGACAGAAACTGCCACGGGAAGCGACATTCGTCAACTTGATGCAAGCGCAGAGTGACCACGGTCCACACGAGCATCCATAGCCTTTTGGGCAAATCGGCGAGGAATAGTCGCACTCCTGCGCCCATTCCGTCTTCGCCGTCGATAGCCAGAGCAAGAGCAAAAAGGCTGCAAGATATGTTTTGAAGCCCATTTTTGGCTCTGAAAAGAGATGAGAATGAAATTGAATCAAAAAATCATAACGGTGTTAAGGGTGAAAAAGGCCATTACAAGCGTCTCAACGATGAGACTCTGAAGAGTGCTTGAATGAAGATGAGACTTATTGAAATTCTTTTCAAGTTTCTTGTTATGATGTTGTCGGCAAGGAAACCGTTTCAACGTAGCCATTCTCATTTTTTGAAATGGAAGGATTCATTCCTTGCCTTGATGAATAATTGAAATGGCAGCCGGGAGAGAGGCTTCGCGTGATGAAGACTACGAAACCCCGGCAGGCCTCATCCTCGGAGTAAAATCAATGCCAGCGGCGCAGACGAATGCCTTGCTAGGCTTTCTTTCATTCACTGCTTCGAACAATTTTGACTTCAAAAGTGCTTTAAACCTTTCAAATTCCAGATTCGTTCATAGACGACATGTGTCTCTAGGAAGTGCATTTATTTTGTACATCACTTCACGAAGCGGCATCGAAAAAATTATAAATCGATTCAAGACTTTGGATATTGCGACAAGAATACTTAGCGAGTACTTGCTTCATTAACAATACTCGCTGGAATTATGGACGACGATGCTACTGTCACCTACTTCAATCGAGGATGCTCTACAATTTACATTGGATTGCATCTCGAGCCGCGGATCTGAATTTGAGCCAATGCCCATTTCACAACAAGATGTAGTTTATGTGCAAGACCTCACGCCTCTGTATCGACTTCATCGTAGAAGTGTCGGTGTCCTGCTTCGCCGCCAGCCATTCAACGATCACTGTAAGTCGAGTCCTGAAATGTTCCTTCACATTGTAGGGGCTTTCGCTCAATTGGTTCTAAATAGCATGACATCAAGCTTCAGCGATTTCCTATGCTACCAATTCAGTGTGGCCAAACCTCAGAGCGTTCTATAGACCATTTATTGCTGTGGAATCCGTTGCGTTATTGTTGGAACAATTATGGCCGTACAGTTCGTTCCCTGACATTCATTCTTCACCCTAGTACTCTTGGCTTAAATTAGTATGTTGAGAACAGGCCATGTTACGAAGCTCTTCAACGATCCTAGTAAAATCTTTCTCCTCAGTCTCGAAGCAGCATTCAGCGCTAGTCAATACTTGAAGCGATAACAGACCAAATAGTCAACAAAAGAGTGCAGAGAATGAAGAGCGACCAAGAGCGACGCACCCAACGTGTCTCGGACTGGAGACCCTGAGCACTACGTGACTTTTCACCATTTACCCTTTGCTCTTCTCTCGTCTTTTGAGACACGTGTGTGCGCTTCGCAAGAGAAAGCGACGAGACGAAGGCGTGGCAATTGTTGTTTGGGGGAAGCAATGTCTCCACCTTCCCTCTCCCCGCACATGGCCCGGCCCTCTTTCAGGTCGATTCCTCGATTCGATAAGGAAACACGTACATGGACGCGCGGATGCGACGTCTGCTCTCCCTTGTCTGTCTCGTTCGTCTCATCGGTCTTCTCACGGCTTCACAGCTGAGTGGTGCTCCTTCTTTTGAGCCCGTTTGTCGGCCAGGTGAGCTTCTTCTGCTTTGTTTCAAAGAAAATTCTTGCAGAAGAAGAAGAATGGCGTCGTTCGGCTATTCAAGCCCTTTGGAAGGAGCGCCGTGAAATGGGCCACACTCCTCTCTTCCAAATTCCTGTATGTGAACGCTCTTCCTCTTGATTTATGGCTCTCTTTGCAGCTCCCCGGCTTCCCAAATGTGGACATTTTCTTCAAAAACGAAACAGCTTCAGCTTCGGGGACCCTGAAACATCGTTTTGCCTGGGCGCTAGTCCTTTGGGCTGTCCTGGAAGGAAAGGTAGGTGCAGAAAAAAAGAAGGAAGTGTGGCAGATCCGTCCAACGAGTAAAGTTTTTGACTCAACATCTGGCAACACTGGAGCTTCAGAGGCTTACATGTGTCGTCTCATCAAGATCCCCTTCTATGCCGTGGTAAGTCTTCCTCGAGGAGAAAGAAGTGCAAAGGTGGCAAAAGAGTTAGAAGTGGACAAAGCTCAACACATCCAGGAGATGGGTGGCCAGCTCATTCACGTCGACTTGGATCTCCGAAGTCGCGAAGCTGAACGACTCGGCAATGCGCCGAACGCCTTCTTCATCAACCAGTTCGGAAACGCCGATCGAGCCGAGGAGTCGCATGAAAGTTCGTTTTCTCTCTTCCCTTTGCTTTGTTGACAAAAGACCACATGAACAGAGTCCACGGGGAGTTGTCGTCTCTCTGAAAGGAAACTTGCTTGTCTGCACGCATTGAATCGAGTCATGTCATGGGGTTCCTGGTCGGGGCGAGAAAACACGCGACCTTCTAGAGCTTTTTGGTCTCCTGAGCAAATACAGTGTTGGCTCTCCGGATTGGAAAGTTGCTTGAAAATAAGGCAGAGTCATGATGAAGACCAGAAAGCGTGCGATTTTCAGGTGGCAACTTTTCATTGGAGTCAACCAACGTCTTGCATGAGATTCTGGCTCAACTCAACGAAAAGAAGATTGGTCCGCCTGACTACTTTGTTCACTCGGCTGGCACTGGTATGCTCATGTCTTTTTATGAAAACGCTTCAGGTGGCACAATCTCCTCGGTCGGTCGATATGTTCAACGTTACGGACTGCCAACTCGAGTGGTGCTAGCTGACTCCGAGTTCTCGCTCTTCTACGACTACGTCAAGAACGGACGCTTCACAACAGAAGAAGAGAATGGACATGCTTTGTGGACGGCACCGGGCGTGGCGGGCATTGGCTATGGCTACGAAGTTGATCCCGTAATCTTCGGAAACTCCACCAGGTTGGCCTTCATGAAGCTCTGAAATGAGTCGTTCAGCCTTGTTCCAAGTGTCATTCACGAAGTGGCCAAGATCCCCGACGCCGCGACCATTGCTGGTGTCCGAGTTTTACGGCGAATGAAAGCTTCAACTGGCGCCTTTATCGACGCCGGCCCGAGTTCAGCGCTTAACTTTCTTGTCTCATTGGCTTATGCACGCAAACAAAGGTCTGTTCAGTCAGAAATGCTAGACTGAAAAGTTTTCAGTGGAAACCCAAGGAGGCACACGAGGATAGTGTCCATCCTTTGCGATCCAGGCTCCTACTACACGACCACTTATCTCAATAATGCCTGGGTGGAGAAGGCGATCCCAGGTGGAGTGAGGAAGATGAAGTGCTGGGAGGCGGCCATCGACAAGGCAATCGCGTCTGGTGGAGATTTTCTTTCTCTTGGAAGGGGTTGCTAGAAGAGTCGGGTAGCGGGATCTCTTGTAAAGACAACTTTCACATTATTCCTTCACTGTGTGCTTTTTTACTCGCTGTGGCTGTGCTTGTTAAACTATCTCTTCACTTCTTCTTTCACCTCGGGGATAATGTGCCTTACGACCGAATAAAATCATGCCTTATTGACCATTTTAATGCTTAGAAACGAATTGCATTTTTCTCTTACGTGTGCCTCATCGTGACTTGATGAAAAGCGACATGTTGCGTGCATTGAAGCACGGAAACCTCGGGTGTCGTTCTCATGCCGCTTGCGGCTAACATTGATCGAAGCCTCCGTGAGGCTCGCATGTCGAGAGACCGGGTACCTTCGCAGAACTGCGCAGCATTTCTCTCAAATTATTTATTCGCTTCAGTTTCATCTCGTCTTGCAACAAGATGATTTTGTCCGCTTGCAGGCTCGTCTTTACACGACAAATCTCTTGGAAAATGCGCTTTTATCGCATCCTCTGTCATTTGTTGGATAGAATGACTAATGCTTTTTTCGCAAGACGACGACTCAGAAAATATTAACCGACAAGACGAGGAAAAATCTGTCCCGATGCTTGAGTACGAGATCATCAATTTGACAGAACGACCAGGGAAGAAATAAAGAAACCAAAACGAAGCAGCACTGCCTCATTGATCGATTTGACGAATGGATCCAGCGATTTGGAACAGATGGTGGAACGAAATGGAACAAACATCAATATTCTTTTCAACTTCTAACTATTCACCGTTTGACTCACAATCAGAGCAATTGCCACGATCAATTCCTTTCTGAGCAACAAACACAGAGAAAGCATTCCTTGACGAACTTTCTCTTTGAGTACAGATATTCCGAAGAACTCCTGATACCTCAATAAAGCCTTTTTTGAATCCGGATCAGACGTTTCACACATCGTACAACGAAAACGCTATGCCGTAAGTATTTAAAAGCAGCACTACACGCACTGTTAGAGAGTCATTTTAAGAAATTAGTGCTTGACTGCGCAAACGAAGAGCACGGCTCGTTTTGTGGCAGAAAATTAATCGATTACTGGCGCAAGGCGAGCGCTAATGGATTCCCAGCCTTATTCCTAGTCTTCTCCCTCCCTCCGGTGCGGGCTCGTTTTTTCGCTTCAACATCTCGCGTGTGCTCGATCTTTACACATTGCATTGGTTGTAGGTTCGCCCATAAACGGCGGTGTTTGTCTGATGCACGCATATATAGTTGATTCATCATATTAATCAGCGTACAGCATCTTCTCCCTTGTACCTACGCACTGATTCAGCGTTGTGAAGAGACTCTCGTAGAATATTTGAGGCAACAGACGCAGGTAATTTGAAAGCGTGTTTCAGAGCAGGGTCTTCTGAAAATGAAGACGAATCAGAACTTGGGGCGCTCGAGAACGTGGTTTGACACAATGCAGGCGCTCAAAGACGAAAATTTGCCAAGAGAACGCTTCCATGAGTTGTCCGCAGCTCATTTTTCAACGAAGTAAAAGCGTTTCCAGTCACCTTTAAGACTAGAAACGAAAAAAAGCATCGTGAAGAGACTCTCGTAGAATGTTTGACTGTAACTGCATTTGAAAGGCGAATGCCAAAAAGTCCCGGCTTGATTGACGAAAATGTAACGCACACAACATCTGTATTGTGGTGACGGAAATTAATCGAAGTCAGCGGGAGAGAGACGTCTGCTAATGGCTATTGGCTGCGTTTCTCGCATGTCTGCGCGATTCGCGAGTTCCTATATGTCGCCTCTATTTCGAGCTGGCTTTACAGGATTACCCCGATAGATGCCCATTTGAAGTCATGGCCGAGTCTTCGGGTTGCACAACATATTAGAGAGCCCCTTTCTCATTATATTCCTAACAAAGTGAAAAGAAAAGCACACATTTGATAGATTTCTAGTCGAGAAGTTGCGCGAACCAACTTTTGCAAAAAGATGCATGCGATGGGGCGTAAAAAACTGACGAATCAACCTTCGACAATAATACGAATAACAAGCAGATAATTCCAAACAACGGTTTCTACTTCAAGGTGAACACCATTATTCGGCTCTGCTCACTACGATTCATCTTGTCTCTGATCTGGAGTAATTGCGAAGGTTTATCAGAAGAATATTCAATAAAATTTTATGTTTCCATAAAGTGTTCAAGTCTGACTTTCAAGATTGTCAGGTGTACAATTTGCGAATAAAGTTGCCTAGATCCTATCTCACAAACTAGGAAGATCCGCTCTCTGAATGTGAAAAGGTACATTCTGCTCTACTTTGCCTTCTCTCAGAGTCTAAGAAAAGCCACTGCTTGGGCCGAGGGCTCGGTTCGATTTTGTTGGAGAAAATCTTAATCAAAGGCCGGCAAAGACACGCGCTAATAGATTTCGCTCTTACGGCTGCCATTAGCCGTCCTTGAGGGCGTTTTCTCATTTGTCCATTCCCATTCAAATCGTGTGTCTCTCACAATCAGTACGAAATCTTTCATTCGCGTTTGCTGCAAGTATCGACTTGTCTTGGCATAACAGAAGAGCTTGTTAGTGTCAGCGATGTTTCCTGACTTCTACAATACGCGTGGAGGATCATGATGCCGTGGATTGTTATGAGCCTTTGCTACCTTTTTAGAAATGGTTTGCAGATGCGTTCATAAACGGCGAATCACGAGGAATGGGCTTATACCGCTTCCGCCCGACAACACTCCATCGAAGACGTTCGCAAACCAATTAATGCAGACACTAGTGCCGAATAGCTTCAAAATTTTGCAAAATTTTCGATTCTTCAATTCAGGTGAGACGATTATCGCTCAAATCGTCTAACCTATTTGGCATTAGAAAAACAGTGCCGAAAAAGCAACGCTATAGAAGAACTGGCGATGTTTCTGTGGAGAAATCTTCCTTTCTTCGACGTTTTCACGGTATGTAGTTGTCCCGTCAGTTATACATAGAACAACTCTCTTGATCTCTCGAGAAACGTGAATGAGTGAAGTTTCGGAATTTTGCAATGGATTATAGAAGCAAAAAGGATTAGACCCGGTAGTGATCGTAGATAAATTGAATGAGATTTAAATTCGCTTGTGGAATACTTCTAGCCCATCATAAATGATTCTACGATGAGGTATGATCAACATAACGATGACCCTTTATCGAGTCGTGAAATAAACAATTTGTTCAATAGGAAGCTACCGTAAAAGTGACTCACCACAAAATGAATACGTTCAAGTTTACACATAAGGTTGAGAATGGTAGAAGAGAAGCAATTAGTGAGATTTTGTGACGAGACTTTGCGCGACAAGGGGCACGACAGCCGCCTGTGGAGCTGGAAAATTAATCGAAGCTGACGGGCTGGTGCCATCTGGTAATGGCTTTTAGCTGCGCTTCGCGCATGTTCTTCTCGTCGCGCGGTTGTCGACATCTTATCTCTTCAGCGAGCGAGAACAGCTTTCTGATTGTTCATAATTAGAGAGCTTTGCAGATTTACCCGTAGATGGTTATTCTCAGTGGTGCACGTCTACAACGCGTCACTCACTCATCGCTGCCGAGCAGTGGTTAAATAGGGTCCGTCGTTTGGAGAACCCCTTCCGCCGTCGGAAAATGTTTTCGCGAATTTATGCAAAGGGTCCCCCCTTTGAAAAGTAGCCCTTGAGGGCGACCATTCCGCCATCGAGGGGCTGACGAAAAGTTACCAAAAGGTGGAGTACATGGAAACGCCGATCCTGGAAGCGGACCCTTCCGCCAATCTGGGCTCAATGAGAAAATGCCAAAGGGGGGAGTACATGAAAAATTG
>JAQIXL010002997.1:0-11449 GCA_034700245.1 Poikilolaimus oxycercus | reverse complement strand
AGGAGGAGGAGAGGAGGGAGAAGACGCAGATCAATGAGGAGTCGTCTCTCAAAACTCCACAGCCAGTGTGGAGAGAGTGAAGAGCTGAGAGCTCTGCCCTCTCAACCCCGGAGGCCTTGAAGCTTTGAAGCCCGCCCACAAAAGAAGCGCCAAACTGAGTTTTTGCAGCCGCAACAATCTCTCTTGAGGATCTGATCATGAAAGGCGTAGAAATTTGAGACGGAAGAAGGAGATTTGGTTTTGGCACCACAATCTTATAGCGAAGAGAAGGAGGAAGAGGAAGAAGAAGGAAGAAAACGAGACTAGTGGAGTGGAGTAACGAGGAGGAGCTAAGGAGAAAAAGAAGAAGGAGCGGCTACGAGCTAAGCCCCCTAGCCAGGGAGAAGAAGAGAAGAGCCAAGTCTCAGGCATGCATGGCCGCGACCAGGCTTTGCCTCGGAATCTGCACGTGTTCGAGAGAGCGAGAAGAGTTGTAAATTATTTGGTCGTGAGAGGGAGGGGAGGCGACGAGCCTCGAGCTCATCGGCTTTTTTTCTGTAAAAGAAGAATCTTCAGCCTCATTGAGTCATTGGAATAGGAAATTGAGAGGCTTGATCCCTTTAGAGAACATCCAGATTGAAGAATGAGAGACTGAATGAGAAGGGAGGGGAGAAACAAGCAGAGAACAGAATAACGAGGAGAGGGACGGCTAGCGGACATCGGCCTCGAGCCGTGTCCCACACACAAACTCAAAGTGAAACTTGAAACCTTTGCCGAAGGCGCCGGACGGGCGCCGCGAGGTTGTAGTGACGGGAAGCAGGACGCGCGCCGTGAGAGGGAGGGCGGGTAAATATGCTTTCAAAAATATACTCGAGAGCTTATTTGTTCCCTTTGATTCATTCGGATTGGGAGAAGGAAGAGACAACCGGTGATGATCAGACACGTTCTGTATGCTGTGCAGCGACGAATTTGAGAAGTGGCCACACTGACAGTGAAAACGAATTTCACGTGATGCGACTGTTTCACCTGAGCGGTTTATTGTTTTCCAAAAGAAACCAGGGATTTGATGTGTGGTGCTGCGTGGGAAATGTTGTGCAGATCAAACGCGCAGAGTCGTGTCGTGCACATGGGTTTGCCAGTAAAATAGCGGTTTCACTTTTTCCGTTTTAGGTCTCTGCTATTCACCGAAACCGATCGCGTAGTCTTCGTGTGGGGAAACATTTGTAAGAGTTGAATGAGTATTTGCTGAACTGTACACAATGGCCCAACTTCGCAACCAAGTCCAGGTTTCATGTAATGACTTTATTTTAATGCAATCGTATTGTTGATTCGAGAATCTGCGCTTGATTGTGAGAACAATTGCAAGAAGAGTGTAGCAAGTCTTTCACTCCTGCTTCTTGATTCTTTGTTGACTTGCTTATTGCGGCCTCGACGGAGGCCTTAAAACATTTTTCGCCGAAAAGCGCAAAAAATTTCTTCTCGTCTCTTCGTGTGACGACAAAGGGGGCGAGAGGACTTTGAAGTTCGACGGCCGGCCTCCTCCTTCCCATCCTCATCCTCAGCCTCGACAGCAGCAACGCACAGCAGCGCGAGGAGGACGACTTCGCCTCGCTCTAACCCAATTTTACCGCGACAGCGGAAGCTGAAGGCGAAGAATTCGAAAGCCCCGCCGTCGACCGGGACGAGGAGGAGGAGGCGGTCGAAGAAGGAGCCTTCACTCTAAACCTGCACGCGACGTCTTCTTGAACAGATTGAGACCTTTACGTGAAGGAGTGAGGAGTGGGCGAGGATCCAGCTGTTGAGTCTCCCGTCGCCAATGACACCCGTGACGTCCCTGTTTCCTTGTTGTCTAATGTTTGGCCTTTATTCATAAAGCCTACTTCCTTCTCGAGGGCCTTTCCTCTGTTTTGCTTATCATTAAATTCATCAAACTGGCCATATTCACTTGTTTATAGTCGCCTGGCTCGCTTCTCTCATGAAAGGAGTCGATTAGCCAAATCGTAGCCGACGCTGCATGACGCCTTGGGGTTCTGAGGCTTGAAGGCTGTCATCGTGCGCCCACCGCTTCTTCAGTCTTCTTCAGCCTCATCGGTCTTGTTCCCCCTTCATTTCTTCCAGTCTCCCCTCTTACCCCCTCTCATCGGGGCGAATTTCCCACATACCAGGAGGCTGTCTCCCCTCTCTCCCGAGATTGCCAATGGAGTACTCATTCTGACTAGAGGGCGTGCAAGAAGAGATCTGAATGGCGTGTGAAACTCACTTGCGCCCGGGATTCCGCCTCGCCCTCCTCCTGGATGCCCAGCGCCCCACACGTCGACGCGACGCAGGAGGCCCGACGAACCGAAAGCGCTCGTCTTCTCTTCCCTTTGTCTCTTCAAAGCGTGTGCTCAGTTAGCCAGGCCGTAGGCTCCAATGCGGGGCGAAGGTGCTGTCTCGTTTGAATTATAGACAAGCGAAGAAGACCCCGCGGTCGAGGAGGGAGCCAGTCGGGGCTGGGGTAAGACGTAACGACGCATGTCGTCCTTCGTCCTCCTTCTTCGTCCTCAGGCTTGGTGCCCCGTCGCTCAGGGCTACAATCTTCCTCCTCCTCCTCTTCTCTTCCCCCTTCCATGTGTTCGACGGCCCCAAGCAACCACTAATTCACCCACAGACGCTTCTTCTTCTCTTTCTCCTTAATTATAGGCGCGACGAAGTCTGCCGGCTTCACCACAAAACTCCTCACCTCTCGCCTCCGTGTGGTGGTCAAAATATGACGGGCGCATATTTTATTGATCTACAAGCAATCGCGGCGACCGCGGGAAAGAGCTTACGTCAAGCGTGTGGGGTGCATAAGTTTGAGGACCTTGGCGGTCTTTGAGGACGAGATGCTAGTCGACGAGGAGTCTTAGGAAAAGATCTCTCTTCTGCAGAGGGTGAGGAGTCTCTGAATGAAATCGAGGCTGTCTAGGAAGCTTCGAGGTGATGTCAGAGTGACTAGCAGGCGTTTCCAAGGGGCGAAAAACCTTCTAGAGAGAAAAAGCGTAGACGGCGTGTCGA
Source organism: Poikilolaimus oxycercus (assembly GCA_034700245.1). Lineage (NCBI taxonomy): Eukaryota > Metazoa > Nematoda > Chromadorea > Rhabditida > Rhabditidae > Poikilolaimus > Poikilolaimus oxycercus. The sequence goes on along the minus strand of JAQIXL010002997.1, from coordinate 8,434 downwards.
TAGAAGACGGTGATGGAATGCGCGTTAAAGGGCCTTCCTTTGGAGGGAGAGAGAGTCGGTTTCCTTCCTTTAGCTCTCGTCCCCCCCCCTCACTCTCACTCTCCCGATCCTTTTCTTCAATTAGCTTTGAAGGAAAGTATTTTTCATTGCTTCAATGCTTTTCCGGAATTGATTTCTAGTACGAGGAGGCGAGGAGAAGGCGAAGTGCAGGTTTGCGGAGTGGTGTCTTGGCCCACGTTGAAGAGTGTGTTATCAGTGATTGTATCTGGGAGTGGAGGGATGTTTTCGTAAAACGGCTCGTGCCTCCTATTGAATGAGAAAGAGTGAAGTCTCTCCTCCTTCCGGGGCAATCTCCGAATTTCTTCTTCAGCGTCTTCTTCGTTTCTCTGTCTCAATTGAGTAGTCTCGCGGGTAACCGCGGTGCGAGTGCGTTTCAGAGTTGCATCAGCCTTTCGTTCTTGAAATAGAGCTTCCAAATCTCGCAGCGTGATGTCGTACTGTTTTGCAACTTCTGTCATGGAAGGTCAACTTCTCTCAACTTGACAATGAGTGTTGCACGAAATGGAAATGACGGTTTCACTTTCCGCTGAAAATAATAGAGCAAGATCAATGGCATTATCAGTAAACCCATTCCGATTGTAAAAATTTGTTATGAACGCAGAAATCGTTTCCCGTATGTCAGGATATTCTTGATGAGCGTTTTTCTTGCTGTTCGCCTCTCTTCGAGCTTTGACTTGACAAGAGAGGAAAGAGAGAGTCAGAGAGAGGATGTTCGTCTTTGGGGTCGTCGAAAGAGGAAGGAAGAAGCGGGAAGAGACCCTCGTCATTGAGAACTTTGGAGAGAGAGACAGCAAGCTTGTGGCCTTTAGAGGAGGCCTCTTTCAAAGAGTCCCACGCCCTCCTTCTCGCTCGCCGCGACCTCGACCCTTGCTAAGACATTTTAGCAGGAGGATCTTCTGCTTTAGGTTTGACATTTTGGAACTAGGTATTTACTACTGCTTCTCTCGCCTTTACTAGAACTACTCAAGAGATGCGACTAGAGACAAACTGTGAGGGAAAAACAATTCTTCAAAATCCATTGCGTGCCTTGGCATACGATTCCCTCCTCCGAGTTGACTCACACATCTTCAACGAGAGATCCGGACGCCTTGTTTTGATCTCGCGTTTTTTGTGGTCTTGGAGGCGAGTGAGTGGAAATGACTTCCAGCGACGGGGGACAGCACGCGCTTCGCCGGCACGCGACGACAACCGCGCTGCCTTGCTGTTGAGGAGGAGAGGGGGACGACGACGCTCTTCGGGCTTCCTCTTTCATCATTAGTCGCGATTCTTTTCGAGGCACACTCTTCTCGTGCGCGTCCTTCTTCTCTCGTGAGAGAGTGTCAAAAAGTGAAAATGCCTGAAAATGCCCCCCCCCCCCTTATGATCTCATCTTGCCAAAAGTTCCTTGTTCTCTTTAGAAATGGTACTCAATGATCTTTACTAGCTTTCCTCAGGTTCCCTCTGGCACTCCTTGAGCAATAACAATAAGGCAATTTCTCAGGCTACCCCTCACTCACGAAGCATTGATGCATCAAGGACTAATGAACATAAAACCTGTGCATAGGGAAAGTACTCAACAGAGGTGGTCGATGTAGTAGACCACAAGCCCACCCACTCAGCTTCCCCCCCCCCCCTCTACGAGGAGCAGCTCAGTGGCCTCGCAATGAGTCCCAAAGGCCCTTCGTGGAGTCCTCTCTCAGCTTCAAACAGATATCCAGCCTAGTGAAGGGAGCCGGAAGTTTTATTCAGCTTCGTCCCTTCTCTTTCTCCCTCGGCCCTCCGTCGACCTCAAAGTCGACATCTACTGGATTTGCATCGAAGGGCCGATGTGGGGTGTTCGTCTTCGTCCACCCTCCCGCCCTCAGCGAGGAAAAGAAGGAGGAACGCGTCGGGAATGATGGTGTCTTGAGGGAATTCACGCCTCCTTCGACACGCGTTGGAGAGTTCGGTCTTGCGACGTTTTGTCTTGGAGCCCTTTTTCTCTTTGAAATTTTTTTCAAAGCCTTTTTTGCTAGGAAATTCCCGAGGCCCTGGAAGTTCTTCTTCTCACTGCGAGAAAGAGGGAGAGAGAAGAGAGTGAGTGTCTGGGTTCGGATTCACATGAGCTCCGTCGCTTGCCCGGCTGGCCTGCTGCTGCGAGCGAGCGCGAGTGGTTGAAGTCGATATGCCTTGTGCCTCGAAGAGACTCACATCGAGCTTGGAACGGCCAGCTCTCGGAACATAGAGGATTTTCCTCTGGACAACCCTTCAGTCTCCTTCTTCTCCTCCTTCTTCTTCGACTTGACTCCAGTCTTGTCCCTCTTTCTTCAGTCTAATTTTGTTTTTTGCTTCTTGACTCTCTCTCTCTCGTCTTCTGTTACTTCCCGGATTTGACTGCAAGCATAAATATTCTCATCCCACTGACGCGACGAAGTTTCGTGTGGCCTCGCGCGTGGCGTGGGAAATCTCTCTCCCTTCCATGATCTGAAATAATTCAGCGCCGGCGTCAGTTCAAAGGAGCAGCGGACCAAAGCTCGCGCCTCCACCTCAACCATCATGGCCGACTTCCTCGGCATCATCGCTATAGTCTTTTTCTATGTGGTCATCTTGATAGTCGGCGTTTGGGCCGGCCGAAAAACCAAGAATTCAAAGGATTGTAGTGAAGGTTTGATCTACACAAAAAAATCTTTGACCTACAATCTTGCAGTAGGTCAAGAAACAGAAGAAGTGATGTTAGCGGGTCGGAATATCGGCACGGTCGTCGGCATTTTCACCATGACCGGTAAGCATCTTTTTTTTTCTTCGCCTTGCGTGTTAGAAGGAAATTGCTTGTGCCGGGGTGATACCAGGAGGGGTTTAGAAGGAAAAGGAAAAGGGTAGAGGAGCGAGAGGCATGTCTCCAGGGACTTCGGTCACGTCAGTCGCCTTCGCCCTCTTCTTTTGAGGAGCGAGACTCAAGCCAATGGAATGGATCCGTGTCGTGAGGAGCGCGCGCGCAAAACTTGGCATGTGCGCGCCAAAAAATTCGATGCACTCTCGCCGTTTTCTGACTGGCTGCCTTGCCTCGAAGGCTCTCATGGCATGAGAGCTGAAAAGCGAGAACAACGGGGATCTCTTGTGCTTTTTCAACGATGCGGAAAGAAAAGAAAAGAGAACGAGAACTCCGGGAAATGCTGGGCAGCAGTTGAAGACGGCAAGGGAAGAACCCGAGTGAAATACGTTTCACGTTTTAGCTACATGGGTCGGCGGTGCTTACATCAACGGGACAGCCGAGGCGATGTTCAACAACGGCTTGTTAGGATGTCAAGCTCCTATCGGCTATGCACTCTCGCTTATTGTTGGCGGAATTCTTTTCGCTAAACGAATGAGGGAAGAAGGCTACATCACCATGTTGGATCCATTCCAGGTTTTTTGTGAACTTTTGCAGAAGAAAAATTTATTTACAGATCAAATACGGTCAACGCGTGGGTGGCTTGATGTTCTTTCCGGCCTTGCTAGGCGAGGTCTTCTGGAGTGCGGCCATTTTGTCGGCACTCGGTAAGTTGAAGACGAGACTATTGATTGAAGACTCTAGGCGCGACGCTTTCTGTCATTCTACAGTTGAACATGAATTTGTCTGTTATCATCTCGGCTTTGATCGCCGTGTTCTACACATTCACTGGAGGGCTCTATGCAGTGGCGTACACCGATGTGGTGCAGCTTTTCTGCATCTTCGTCGGCCTCTGGGTCTGCGTGCCAGCAGCGCTGTTGCAAGATAAGACCAAGGTGGGTGGCGGTTTTAGCTTTTCTTGAAATCAGAACTAAATTTTGCGCAGTAGTGCTGGCAAAATTGGCTGTTTCAATTTTCAGGATATCTCCGAGAACATGAGCGATTGGATAGGGGAGATCGGTGGCTTCAAGGAGACGGCGGCGTGGATCGACTCCATGCTTCTTCTTATCTTTGGTGGAATCCCCTGGCAGGCAAGACTTCCTTCTTTATTGTTAGATGAAAGAATCAGTGTAGGTCTACTTTCAACGAGTCCTCTCTTCAAGAACCTCAGAAGGCGCGCAGATGCTCTCGTTCGTCGCTGGCTTCGGCTGCATCTGCATGGCCATCCCGCCAGCGCTCATCGGCGCCATTGCGAGGAACACTGGTAATTGTTGGCGTTAAAGTTAGTGCGCAAACAAAGCAGAGCACGAAACGACCAAATCGAGGCTGCACTCACGGAATTGCTGTTAGCTGTGTCATGAAACAGTGAAATCCCCCGCCTTTTCCCCACTCGATCTTTTGCAATGCCTAGCGGTCTTGAGCTTTCCTATCAATAACGACTATGTATCTAACGAGATGTCCACATGGATACCAGAATGTCGCATCGAAGAGACGGTGAATTGCAAGGCAATAAAAAAACGGAAGCTTAGCTAATGCTGCGAATACAACGAAACTTTCATGCAACGCAATCCACATCTTTCTATAGAACTGGAATTGGCGTTTGCAGAAAACTGTAACCTTCAATCAGTTTCGAAACCGCCAACTCATAGAATGATTTTGCAGATTGGAGTCAAACGGATTACTCTCCGTGGAACAACGGCACCACTTACCACACGATCCCCGTCGACCAGAGGAACATGGTCGTTCCTCTCGTCTTCCAGTACTTGACTCCTCGCTGGGTGTCCTTCATTGGATTGGGTGCTGTCTCAGCTGCAGTCATGTCTTCAGCCGACTCTTCAGTTTTGTCAGCCGCCTCGATGTTTGCCCATAACATCTGGAAACTCACTATTCGACCTCATGTGAGGGGTTTTGAACCAACTAGTTTCTTCAGGCATCGGAGAAGGAGGTCATTATCGTGATGAGGATCGGCATCATCGCCGTCGGCGGTCTGGCCACCTTGATGGCATTGACTATTCACAGCATCTATGGACTCTGGTGAGTCGTCGGTTTCAGGTTTTGAATATCTTCTGCCATTTTCTGTTCTGGTAGTGATGCGAAGCCTCTGCCTTGAAACTTGTTCTATCCTTTTGCTGATTTGGGGAGCTTTCTGTCCAAAAGCATTGCTTCATACCCTTCAATTGGCGGTTGCTCACTGCAAATAAGTGAGAAGTTCATTGGAGGAAGGCGATCCCAGCCAACTGAGGTGGTGCAAAAGAATGCATTCTAGGTACTTGTGCGCGGACCTCGTCTATGTGATCCTCTTCCCGCAGCTTCTCTGTGTCGTCTACATGAAGAGGAGCAACACTTACGGATCCTTGTCCGGCTATGGAGGTCTGCTTTTCTTAGAACAAAGCACTTTTCAGTCGGTCTCATTCTTCGACTTGCTGGTGGCGAACCTCTTCTGAACTTCCCAGCATTTGTCCACTTTCCCATGTACGAGGATGGCGTCCAGTACTTTCCTTTTCGAACGACGGCCATGCTCTCGACCCTCATTACTCTTTGGACTGTAAGAGTTCGAGCTTCATCTAAAGCTCCTAGGTCTCAATCTTCACCGAGTGGATCTTCAAGAGCGGTCGACTGCCGCCTTCGTATGACATCCTGCAATGCGTTGTCAATCTGCCCGATGATCATACTCGCCTGGCTGCCGATGTTTCTTTCAACGACAGCAGCGATACGTTAGCCATGAATAAGGTCTGTATTTTTTTTACAATATTAATGCTGTCTTTTAGTTCAACGGAAACGGTAACGGTGGCGCGAATCCGACCTTCCAGAGCACGCCAACGGAGAATTCACATTTGAGTCCTTATAGTGATCGCCAGTATCTCACTCTCAACAGCCAATGAGAGGACTTCTTTGAAATTTGCAAAAAACTTCTACGACTTCCTTTTTCTCTCGGGAAAACGTGTACAAGACTTCGATAGGAAGTAGCCATTTGATGAAATGAAAAAGCTGTTTTTGTTCGTTCAACACTTGTTCCTTGGGATAGGGTACGACCGTGTGCTACGCCGTTTCAACGCGCATTTATAAGTTTTTTAGTTTTTGGTCCTTGATTCGTCTTCGACCCCTGTTGGAATGAGAGTTGAACCACCTTCTTTGATGTCTCCTCATAAAGGTTTGACCAAGATCGTGAACTTCTAGTTTGTTTTCCCTACTCTTTGATCTCACTTTATGACTTTCTTTTTTTTCTTTTTGTTTCTTCTCATGAATGACGTCTTTAGTTGACTAGCGCGGGCCGTTGTCTTCGTCTTTTCTTCTGTTTTTAGTGAAAAGCAATAACTCTTTTTGTCTTCTTTTTTCGGTGGTGAAATGCGAAGAAAATAAAGAATCTAAAATCATCTCTGGGCATACTGTCCGAGTGGCCACCCCGGAGACCAGGCTTCCACAGTCACACATTGAAGTCGTAGAGATCGTTTATTCCTCCGAGTGCCGGCCCCGATGCTTCGGGTTGCCGGTTTATATAGCGAGAAAAGAGACATAACAAGAAGGCATTCTCAGATGAGGTGTCTCTTCTTTCCGTGAAGGAGACGTCTTTCCGTGAAGGAGCGGAGGCTTGCACGGAAGAGGGAGGAGACGGTGTGTCACCGTTCGGGATGTTCGATCGTCTGCACACGGTGCAGGAAAGGGGACATGGCGGGCTTTCATGGACGCCCAAGGCTGATGGGGAAGGATGCCCGAAGGCATTGGTGGTCAATTGAGACCAACGGTCACAAGAGTATGAAGGCGACAATTGAAATTGTTGCCATTTACGCTGAGAGTCTGCCCGTCCGACCCTCTTACGTCGTCCCTGATACTCCTGAAGCATCGAAGCCGTCAGGAGCCAGAAACAGACAACCGGTTGCCCCCCCCCCCCTCTATCTCGGTTGGCTGAGGAGTCTCTCCAATGATGCCATGTGCGAGACTATTCAATTGTTTCCATTAATTCGGAAGTGAGAACCCGTGTCGTTTCGATATTTTGACAACTGCCACATAAGCGCTTTCACTGACGAAAATAAGCATTGGAAAAGGAAAAGGAAAGGAGACACGTGGATAAGATTTGAGGCACTTTTATTCGGGGGTTCGGGCCGTCACGAATTCGGTCCCCTTCCGAATGCAACCATGCTTTCAAAAGCCTTTATTCAAGACCTTTTCCATTCGAGCCCGGACACGTCACGAAGAAGCGTTGGGGGTTGCTGACGACCGAGACGATTACCGCGGAACGCCTCGCGCTTGCGGCCACCACCCGGACGGGCATCGGGACAAGCCCTTCCACGGCAAGGATCCGTCTCGGCAATGGTGACGTCCATAAGAAGGCCGCTAAGAAGAAGGAGAGTAAGGCAGACGTGGAGGAACTTCATCGTTCGACACGCGAATGATGAGAGCGGGCATCGCGATCGCGAATTTATTGACGGTGAAAACAATACCGACAAAATATTAATGAAATGGAAATAGTGAAAGAGAGATCGTAAAGAGGAGTCGCGTTGAGCTTCTTTAAACTGCCAGAGGAAACGAACACAAGTTATGAGGTCGACAATGACAGCCCGCAGGCCCTCTTTAGTCAAAAATGTGCAAATGGCAAGGCTCGGAAATGCTGCCGGATGGTCGCGACAATGGTTGATGCGAGCACATATCTAATGCGGCATTCAGGTCGGCGAAATCTTTTGTTTCATTTTCAGATTCCATTTTCAGGATGCTCTCGACGGCATCGTCGAAGATATACGACGTGCTCTCATGGTCGGCAGGCGGAGGAAAATTTTGCCCACTTTTTCCAGGTTTCATTCCTCAGTCTTTTCAGCTTCAGTGAAGATTACAACTGAAGAAATCTCAAATGAGGCAAGTCTGAGATATGTCGATAAAAACGATCATGAATATGACGGAGACGAACTGCGACAACGAGTCCTCGTCGACGGTACTCGGTTGGAGCTTAGCGAAAGGCCCAGAAGATCATTTAGCCGCGTCACAAACAGGCTAGCACTGGCGACTGGAGGCTCTCTTCTTTCGGTGTTGGCCATCTGCACAAGTTGCAGAACAATATACAAAAATGGTTCAACGTCAGTGTTTTTTTTTACTTGAACGAAGTACCATTTTCAGGAAACTTGATTGGTCGGGCAAAAAACTGCCTACACTATTGATGTTTTGTGACGATATTCTAAGCGCGATCTTTTATCCATATCTTGTATATAATAAACGCCGACGGTTTGTCTGTCCGTCACGCTTTCAAATTTCTGGCGCGCGCGCCAAAATTCGCGCGCGGGTTACGGTAGGTCAAAATTTGACCCATCCGCCCGAAGGGCGGCCAGCTGCAGTGGTCAAGGGGGAGGAAGGGGCGAGGCAGTATTCTATGCAGCTCCAGTGGTCGTTCGGAGATGGAGAAGAGGCAGTTGAGAGTTGTTGTAGGGGGAGAGCATCCCAAAGGGAATTGAAGGGATGTCCGCCGGAGGCGGACACTGTCCTTTTCTCAGACAAACCGGCCGATTATCGCCAGACGATAGCCCAATGTTCCGCTGGACATTGACTAAGATAGGGCCATTG
>JAQIXL010002996.1:0-11452 GCA_034700245.1 Poikilolaimus oxycercus | reverse complement strand
CGTCCGCTGAGAAGAAGAGAAGGGAGAGAAGAGAGCAGAGAGAAGAGAGGGAAGAGTCGTCCGCTGAGAAGTAGAGAAGAGAGAGAACAAGGCTGGTCCCACCGGCATTCCCACCACCTGACGCATTCGAAGGAGGGAGTAGCTACATCAAAGCTCGTCTCTCTCTCCTCTTACTCCTTACTCGAACAGTCCATGGAGACTGTCTCAGGTCCGAACTGACTCAACAGCACGTTGAAGAACGAATCCACCAGGCAACATTTCTTGACACCCGCACAGAGCATAACTCCCTTCAGGCGTCGTCGAGATCCCCTCGCTATCTGTTCCCGCCAAGCTCCACTCAGTGGCCGGTGCCAAGACGTCTCGGGGCAATGAACGTCGTCGCGGAAGGCTCGCTCAAGCCTTGGAAGGCCCTGTGCTTGGCACGCGACAACAAAACGAAGCCGTGCATTTCCCTCTGTCGATCGGAAGATCTTTGAAACTCGCGGAGGAAGACATAGTGCCCGAAGGGGGGCTCGCCTTATCTTTCAATGCTCGTTCGTCTTCGTTCTCTTCCGTTTTCTGTTTTTTTTTCGCACCTGCTGCTTGCCGCGTGTCTCCGGTCGGTGTTGCGAACGTAAGCGGTCGCAGCCTCACTCTTTGGTTTTTGGCCTTTGTAGTGCACTTTTCTTTTTTGTAATACCCTAATGAAGATCTCGTTCTGACAACTGCCGATCTGTTCTGTCTCCGTCTCCCTCTCAACCCAAATCATGTCTTTGAATTGGCAGCTATTTGAAACTCATTCTTTCTTGGCTCGATCGAGCGAACTGACAGTGTGTGTGAGCAAACGAGTAGTCCCTGAATGCTCTTCATCTGTCTCATTCCGGCGCTTGCGTCGCGCCGCGCTCTTGATGCGTTCGTTTCACATTCTCGTAAGAGATGGCTTTGTGTCACTTGAAACGTGCTTGATCTTGAAACCGAAAGCGAGCGTGTCGATTCAGGCAGTAACGAAGCGTTTTGAGACTGGTGTCGTTGTTCAGGTCAGATCAATCCGGTGGCTATGGATCACGTGAAGGCCCGACAATACTGTTGTTGGTCGGTTACTGAGAGTTTTCATGTGAATGACTTTGGTTTCACATTAATAAACAAACTAAACAAACTGTTGCCTGTTTTGGCCGCGGCGAAAGAAGCCTGGCACGGTCAAAACCGTGAAACACAGACAGTTCATTGGTAAAGAAAGCTGTTGAGCTAATGCCGGAACATTATACATGAGCAATTGTTGACGACGATTGATACGACGCACTAACCGCTCTGAACAGTGATTCGCAAAACGTGCTGGCTAGTGGGGTTGGTGGAGGAGCCTGAGACAGTGCGATTTGGGCAGTCGAAGTCGGCGACCGAGGCTACCCCGCTTATCGTTTTGGTTGAGGACTTGGGGCTGTCACTCACCGTCTCCCCCTTCCTCCCCGCCCTCCTGTACTCTAAAAGTGTAGACCCGTCTGCACCCCATCTTCAGGGAGCACTCTGCGACTCGACGGGCACAGATCAGCTCTTGTCCCTATAAAACCCTCCGAATGATAGAGCTTGTCATTCCGAGCCATGAGCTCCTCGCTCGTCACGCTCGTCGCGCTCATCGCCCTCGGCGCCCTCGTCCTGGTAAGTGCTTATGCGTTCTTCACATACAACCACTCACTTCATCTTGCTATTCTGACTTGGATTGCTCTCAAAAACACGTTGTTGTGATCATTCAGTCAATCACCGACTCTGGTTGCAGGCAAAGGGTGCTCCATCACCTACTACCATCCTGGTACGTCTTATAATTCAAAACCTTGTAACTATTGGCTTTGTAGATGGGCCGCTGTAGCTGCCCCCCAGTCTGCAGCTGTGAGCGTGGGGGCTCACAGGCTGCAGCTGGGGGGTGGCGGTGGTGGCCCGTCGCCGAGGACGCCGAGAAGGCCAAGCCGGCCGCCGAGGACGCCGAGAACGCCAAGCCGGCCGCCGAGGACGTGGAGAAGGCCAAGCCGGCCGCCGAGGACGTCGAGAAGGAGAAGGCGTGACGCTAGTTATTACAAAGGTCGTCTCTCCTTCCCTTCCGTTTTGAATAAAAAATCAGGAACTGATTGCCCACATTGTCAACATTTTTTTTTCCTTCATCAAGAAAAGAAAGAGACCGTGAAAGTGATGAGAGCCTTGTCGCATTTACACAGACGCGAGATACAAAGGCCACGCTGAAGAGTGCAGAGAACTGAGAAAGAGCATGGAGAGACAGTGAGAAAGCTGTGCCAGCTGACAACGAGAGGAAAAGTTCTTCCTTCCGTCTACCTCTGGTTATCGGCACCCTGCCGAGAGCCGCTGTGACTCACGGCCTAGAAGGAGAGCTCATATCGGTGTCATTTCGCTTCAGACATTAAACATTATTCTGTGCTGCTACCCGACTACGGGTTGATAAAGCGAATATTGAAGGACGAATTCGACAATTCCCTTGTCGCTACGACTTCAATCTCAACAACGATAGTCGATGAATTTTAGGATTGACATCGAACGAGGGGTCCTTATCGCCCCGCGCCTTCATCGCTGCCCTGAGAGCAGCCGCCGAGTCGAGGGGCGTGTGAGAGCTTCTGATGACCGCTCGCCTCGCTGAGAGCGTCCTCGTTCCTCATCGTCAACTGTAGACTTCGAAAGTTTACTTCTCAAACTCGATGTTGCTTGGATTTAGATCCGTCTTGGAATCATGAGAAAACAACAAAACGTCCGTATTCGCTTCATACTTGTTCGAGCGCAATAACAAATCATAAATCCTCCATCAACAAGTTCCCTTTTGCTCACCCAAAGAGTTCGACGCACACATTGAACAGTGTGCACATCGTCGTGGTCACCCCAGGTCAAGTGGACAGTGTTCGGCCCACGTTCAACAGGTTGCTTTGCTATTTTGTTTCTTCTTTCACCGAGTAACCGTTTCCACTAACGTGATGTGAATCACAACTTCGACTCCCGAGATGAAAATTGGCCTCTTCACCGCCTGCCCCCTCCTCTCCCTCCTCCAACCCGACGGCTCGGGTCATCGAGGCTCGACCCGTTTCATTTCAATCGAGCGTGGTGCGCGCGTTTCCGGTGTCCGACCTTTTCTTCGCCTCCCTTTCGCCCCCTTCCTTCCCCCCCTTCTCAACCTCGACTCCACGGTCATTTTCCCGAGATTTCTACCTCCTCCTTCTTCTGTACCTGAACATGCCCTTGTGTGTGCCCATGTTCGTCATTACCGTACTCCCAGACTTGGATTAGTCTTTTCGTGCCGAGACCAGAAGACCGATGGTCTCTCTCCCTTCTTTGGCGAGTGGCAAGAGGTGAGACATCGCCTAATCGTCTCAACTAAGGAAATTCTCGGCAGACCGAGGAGGAGGGGAGGAGAGGGGGCTACATGGGACTGAGACATGATTCCAGTTTAGTAAGAGGAAGGAAGAGTCTGAGGTGCGGTGGACCATCCTTCAAAGCGGGAGCTCCCTCTTCTCTCCCTCAGAGAGAGTGTCTCTTCACAGAAGAGTAGCCGCCATCTTCGCCCCTCTCTCTTCCTACTCGCTCCTCAGGCATTTCTGGATATCTCTTCTTCAGACGTGTTTTGCATCTTTTCCACAACCAAATATGATCGTTTCGAACTTTATTTTCCTCCAGTGGTATTGCTGTTTCTGAGCGACTGTTTTAGAATTTGCAAAACGATTTGTCAGTATCGCTGCGATAAATGCGTGTAGATTTGAAATGTGGACTGATTGTGAGTTGTCCGTATTTTCTAAAGCAAATTGCGATCGTTTTGAACTTCCTTATTCCCATAAGTTCGCAGTTTTAGGGCGCACTTTTCCGTAATTTCGAAAACGTTTGACAGTAACGAAAAAGGCCATGGAGGCAATACTTATGTGATGACTGCAGTAGACTCTACGAACAAGTTGATCTCGCTCTGACTGGCGCTCTTGGTCTAGTTGAGTGGGCGTCCTCGAGTTCGGGCGGCTATTCAACCAGTGCAAGGGCGAGGTGGTTGTTCCGCGTCTTCCCTCTATAAGGGGAAGGGAGAAGACGGCGGCGCTGTCGAGTTAGTCCTTTGAGGGAACAGATTTCTATGAGAGAGAGGAAGTCCTCGAGGGCAGATGTTCGAATAGATTCAATCTCGACCAAGATCACTCGACCCCCCATGTTCGTTGCTGATCTTTTGAGAGTTCAAGACAGCAAGCAAGAACTTTAGAAAGGGCCGGTGAATGAACGCTTTTTCCAATTGTAATTGGTTGCTAACAAGCGGTAGAAACCAAGATTTTAACGATCGCAGAGTGACGGTTTCAACCACTGAATATGATGAATCAAGCGTTTTCCAATCACTAAGTGAAATGGATCTTCGAGTTTTTTCATTTCAGCTATATAGCAGGACCTTTAGCTATTTCTATGCAGTCTCATTGTCAGACAGTTCTGTCTCCTTGATGTCTTCATAGATCTTCAAACAAAGTACTGTCCACAGAAGTGTTTTTCCTCTCTCACCGAAATTTTACTCAAAAATATTTGGTCCTCTTTCTCATGCTCGACTTCCTCCCTCTTCTCTCCTTCTCACTCGAGTTGAATAGACGGGTTGACATGGCGGTCAAGAGAGACTGAGAGGGGGCGGTGGTCTTGCCCGCGGCTGGCTCGCCGGCGGCGGCGACGGCCGGGCGTCGCGGACGACACCATCATGAGTCAACTTTCGCCTTCGCCTTCATGCTCCTCCTCGTCTATACGAAGTGTGTCCAGCGTGTCGCTTGTGTCGTTCACTGTCAGAACATGTTTCCCAAGCCTCTGCTTCTTTGCTTCAAGCTCGATTCTCAATTGTTTTGTCCAGAAACGCCCTTCCAATTACAAACTTTCACTTGCCTTGTCACATACGTCGACTCTGAAACTGCCAATTTCAATATTGTCCCAAGTGTTTCAACTTTCCCGATTACTCTCTACTTTGAGTTTGTTTGCTCTTGTGGCGCCTCTGAAACTGTGAATCAATGGTTCAAAAGACTTGCCAATCCGGCTTTCCTAAAGGATTCCGTGGTCTCGTCGTGCCGGGATTATCCTGCACTCAGCCAAATAACCAAATCACGGCCAAGAGTTCAATTTGCCAGAAACGCCCTGTTATCCCTCTCCCAATGACTCTCCTGTTGTTTTCTCCTCGTACTCGGGCTTTTTTGGCAATTTCTGGAAACCGCTCCCCGTTCCAGTGAAGAGGAGGAGGAGGGCGAGGAGTGTGTCCCCCGCGCCTTCACGCTGCTCCAATGCATTTCCAAACGCGCGGCGCATCCCTCTCGTAATTCATCCCGGAGACGTCTCTTCTCTCGACTCTCGCCTTTCCCTGGCAATGTGTGGCTTCACTACGAAAGATCATTCGAAGCTTGACTTTTGAGGCTGTTGACGTTTCTCGGATTTGCCCGTGAGTTCGCTGTTTCAGCAGCAGTATAATTTTCGACAGAGTAGAAAGTTCCTGCTTCGTGCCCGTCGAATAGATTGTTGAGTTATCTTAGTTGCTGAGATTTCTTCCCTTCCCTTTCCTTCTCGGTCTCGATCTCTTGTTGCTCCAATGTTGCGAACTCTCCCGTTCTTTAGTCTCCGTTCTCTGTCAACAAAGCCTTTCCCATTCCAAAAAGAGACGGTATTGAGGTTCCGGTGGTTTCTATTCACTCTCCAGTTCTCCCTCTACACGAACCACTTAGGTGAATGGCATAAAAACTAGGCTCTATTCAACGGCGCCATGTTCCGCGGCAGCAAAGAGAACGTTCACGAACCGCCGTGGTGCTTGATCTTTTCTCGAATGAGCTATTGTCGTTGTCCAGACGGACATTCCACAATCAACGTCCATTCTTTCGCAATTTCGCTTTCAAAGTCTGCTCTCTGAGCTCTCCTCACAGGTTTCACAATTATTTCACCGTTTCAACAGTTTCTTAAACGCATTGAGCCCATAATTAGGCAGTGTCTTCATCGTACCTCCTTTGCTGTTGATTGATCAGTTCTTCGCAGTAGGCCGACTTTACGCGCTTCACAGACTTCGACTCTACTCAAGCTGTGTTTTCGGCCTCGAACAAGGTCAATCCCATCCTCCACTCCCTTCACACCATTCGAACACTTCCTTTAATCGTCGCATCGTCCATTGTCACTTTTGTCAACCAGCTGCCCATATGATTCAACAGACATCCCGCGATGAGCGAGGGTGGGAGAGGCCATGACCGGCTGCCGGGCGTGACGGCGCGGCTGGGGTAGAGGAGGAGGAGGCCAAGGCTCGTAACAACCCGTCGACCGATTAGTCCTCAACGCGCATGCCTCGCCCCTCACCACTCTCTCCTGTATAGCCGCCCGCCATCAGGCGCCGCCTGAACCCCGGCACTTGTCGGTTTCACCGTGTTCGATTCTACTGAACTTTCTTTCTCTGCCAATAATGGGTCGGTCGGTTTGGGGTCCACTTTTAGGTTTCAATCTCAACTTACCCACGTCCACCCTTTCGTCGACGTCCCTGTTCTCTCAATCTTTGAGATCTCATTCGGTTCGCCGACCTCGACACCTTTTTATGCGCACACACACCCGCGCGCATACATGGGACTTACCGTTACCGTACTCGCTCTCGTTTCCAAATATTATTGCCGTCTTCTTTGTTTACTCTCAATTTTGCATGGACCCCATAGACCTCTCTTCGGTGACTAATCTTCGGGGGTTTCTTTGATCTTTTTCTTCTCCTTTTTCTCTTGTTGAGTCGCGCCTGAGGGTGAGCAACTGTTTCGCGGCGAGAAGAGAGAGAAAGCGCGAGCTCACGAAGAAAAGCCATTAACGTGCTTTCACGTTTTCTTCAGAGAAACTCTCCACAAACAATGTGGTTAGCCGGCATCCTTCGAGTGCTAGTCGGGCTCGCCCTCTTCACCTCGATCACAGCCGATCTGACTTGCCTGAAATGCCCCTTCCGACCGCAGTTGCCGAATGGGAAAACCTGCGAGGAAACGTGTACGGGCGACCTTTGCTATATCGGTGAGTTCTTTTCTTCTTCGGACGAGGTGTGCAGCCCGGATTGCAAATGGAAATTATTGTCAAGTCATATGAAAACGCTGAAACGGGCAGCTGCTTGGTCCATTTTCAATGCGCCTTCTTCCCCAAAAGCACTCAACGCAGCACGCATCAGTCATCCGCATCACATTCCGTGACTCACTCTGGCTGTAAAAACAAGCCTGCTTAGCGTTCCCTCAACAGATTGATGTTTTGCCCAACAAAACTTGTCCGTCTGCTAAATGAGTAAGAGTTCGCCTAGAAAGTGTTTCTTTTTTCAAGAAGGCGCCTGAAATTCGCTTTGCCGCTCTAAGCCTGGGGCTCTTTTAGACGAAAAGTGCCTCCTTTAGGTCCTTGAGCGAATTTCTCCGCGCCGAAACGGCTTTGGTATGTGGAACGAAGTGGGTGGCGACGTCTAGTGAAAGCGCCGTTCCACACTTTCGCTTTTAGTGCAAGAAATTTTGGCTTGCCGTTTAGCGATAGGCCGCCAGTGGGAAGGAAGCTTTCATCATTTTCGTCTACCTGATACAATGCGTTGAGTTCGCCGTTTTAGAGTTTCATTTTATTCAAGCAACAATCAGCGCTGCAATTGTGCTCCGTGCTTTAGCTCCACAATCGTAGCCCGATCACACAGTTTGCATACGAAACCTCTCTGCTGCAATCGCCTAGAAACTTCAACTCTGAGAACGCGGTTTCAGTCTTTCGCTTTATTCAGACAACAAACTAAACG
This sequence comes from Poikilolaimus oxycercus, assembly GCA_034700245.1. Classification (NCBI taxonomy): domain Eukaryota; kingdom Metazoa; phylum Nematoda; class Chromadorea; order Rhabditida; family Rhabditidae; genus Poikilolaimus; species Poikilolaimus oxycercus. The sequence goes on along the minus strand of JAQIXL010002996.1, from coordinate 3,726 downwards.
ACAATCTCTTTCTGACATCGGCTTTTGTTCCCCACAATCATAGCCCAAACAGTGTCCGCATACAAAAAGCTCTCTCAACCTTCACAAATCTGTCCAATAGAGGTCGTCGAGAAGATGGAAGATAGGCGCATGGCTGGTTTTTGAGGGCGCAACGTCGGGGGGATCGAGTTGAGTACTTCGAAAGTCGAAAATCCATACTTCCCTCTTCATCCGCCTCGTCTAGATCCCCTCACGTTTTTTGCCCTCTTCAGACAGTTCATTATTTTGTTTGAAAAGAGGTTCAAGGATGTCTCTTCCCTCTCTCGAGAGACTTCCGAGTTGAGTCTTTGAAAAGAGAAGGAGAGAAAATTGGCGAAGAGGTCGTGTTCACCGTCTTGCATTGAAACCTCCTCCCTCATCGAATGAAAAAGGGGGATCAAGAGGGGCGAGGGGGCAGGTAGACCGAGGGGACGAGTATAATTGCCTTCACACACCCGCAGGAGAACACCAAACTTGAAACCTAGGTAGACGGGCGGGGAGGAATGAAAATGTTTTGAATGAAAACCGCCCCGATGACGTCGCCATAACTATCAGAACGAGAAAGAAATTTTGTTACGAAATCAATGAAACCGTTGATTGTCTCCCACATTTTCACCAAAATTGAACGCTGACAAAGACGTCTCTGCAATGCTTTCAGTGGTGAACAAGTTCTACAACGGCACGATCATCGCCGGCTGTCTCACGGCTCACGAGGGCGACACCTTCGAGGAGTTCCGAAACGCGTCGATCTGCTCACGCAGCGAATATCGAACCGTCTGCGCCTGTGCCAACGAGGACCGGTGCGCGATTTGAGTGTTTTGCTTGCCTTGCGTGTCCCTGACACACTCTTAGTGTCGTTTTGCAGATGCAACAACCCCGAGTCGCCGATGAAAGACTTCGAATTCGTCGACGCGCCCATTCTCACCAGCTATCAATTGATGCCTGTGAATCAAGGTATTTGGCGGTTTTGTGGGATTTTGATAATGTTCCCTCTAATTGTTGGTTCAATATCAGTGAGATTCAAGCAGGTAAAAAAAAAGTTTTCTTTGAGGCGACGAGACCGAGTTCTCCGAGGACGCCGTCGCCGAGCACAGCGACATCGACGGTCTTCCCTTCGACGCTCCCGAGTCCATGGATGGCGGTGGGTGATCAATGTCTTTGAGTACGAGAGAAAAACCTGCTCCAACTCAAATTCGTCCCTTCCCCTCCAGTACGTCACGCGGATTAGTTCAAGGACGTCGAGCCAATCACTGGCATGACTCATGAAACTGGATTGGAAATCGTATCACTGTCCTCTCCACTAGATGTTTTCGCCTTTTCAGACTTGTCCGAGGAGAAAACAGCCGAGAAGGCGCCTGAAAGTGGTGGCATCCAAGCTCTTCTCGTCTCTACAACAGCAACAAGTGAGTTCACTTGACGGTTTCTCGCTGTTTACAAAATGAAACGCAAATTGAATGCTTCATTGGCAACTTGAGGAAAGCGTCAAAGTTTGCCTCGATTTCAGCCGCAGCCGAGGACGAGGAGAACCTGATCGAAGTGAAATCATCAATGTTCATCCGACCTCAAACCCCATTGACCACGAGCGGGTAAGTCGTGGTCCTCACGAGGGAGAGAAGATCGCTTTAGTCCATCGATTGTCGGCATAACGAGCGCCTCGTCCTCGCCGCCCTCAATGGAGGTGCTCGCCGGCGAGACGAACCCCGAAGTTCCGGCCGCTGTACCTGGCGAGTCCGAGGAGAAGGAGACCGGGGAGAAAGAAGTAACTATTCTCTTGAGTCTTGAGTACATTCAAATGAAACCAAAACCAAGTCTCTCAAGTACGTTCAGATCGAAACTGTCGAGGAGTCGCAGCCAGAATCTTCTTCCTCTTCTTCCATCTCCTCAAGCTCTAGCTCCTCGGCCTCCTCTTCCTCATTTGAAGCTTTTGGAAAGGACGCTTCGAAGGAGGTCGAAGCAAAGAGCGTGGATGCTGACGATGATATGGTAAGCAATCAACAAGTCAACAAAGTAAACAACTTCCAGGCGATCCAGCCAGTTCAGCCCAAGATCGCCAGTAACGAGGGCAAGAAGGACGACAGCGATGAAGAGGAGAAGGACTCGAAGGAGGAGAAGAAGGAAGACGAATTCGTTCACACAACGCACGAGTCGAAGGAGAGCTCTCATGAAAAAGAGGAAGAGAATGAGCACAAGGAAAGCTCTCATGAGGCGCACGGGGAGCACGCCGCCGAGAATGTGGACTCGAAGGAGACGACCGAGACTCCCAAGGACGATTCCCATGAAAGCCATGAGGAAGCCGCGGGTCACGATATCAAGGGAGAACCTGTTAGGGTCAGCATTTTTTTCTCTTGAATTCACAGCTTCAAGCCAGATACTTCCTTTTGAAACCTGTGACAAAATACTCAATCCTTGGTCCATCTTTTTCATTGTACGCTTCAACTTTCCAGGTCCTGCCACCATCTAGCACACACTCTCCCGACTCCTCTAACTCCACCACCCCTGAGGTCGGAGGCCACGAAGAGGTTCACGCTGAAACAACCGAGAAGTCCCACGAGGAAGAGAAGGAAGAAGAGAAGTCCGAAGCCACCGCAGTTCACGAACCCGCTCCGACAGCCTCGAGCACCCATCACGATGGCGAAGTGAAGAACTCCGTCGAGGAGACGGCCGACGGGCATCATGGTTCTCCTTCTCTCCTTTCTTATCGCACTTTCCAGGTGAACACGAGGCGACCCCTTCGAGTTCCTCCCCAGCCACTGTGGTCGAGGAAGAACATCAAGTCGAACACATCGCCGGCCTCGAAGTGAATGACGCCTCTCCCACAGAGGCTACGGTAACTCGGACGTCGCCCGGCGAAGGCTCGGTCGAGGACGCGCCTGTCGGCGATAGCGGCGATGCAGCCGAGTTGACAGCTGGAGTTTCCGGCGCTACCTTATCACTCGCCCCTATCATTTTCGCTTTGAGAGCCCTGGTCTAATCAATTACGAAGATTCCCTCTCGCCCCCTTCCCCTCTGTCGGGTTCCCGCTATACATATTTCTCATTCCTTTTTTTTAGTCGAAGCAAAAAAATGTGAAAAAGGAGAAAATAAACCCGCCGTCATGACCCAGTGATGAATCATTAATTTTTTTTATTTTCTAAATAATTTTGTTATATTCTGAATGTCTTCGAGTATCTCGAATCTGCAGCTTTCCTTCTTCACGAGAAAAGTCCAAGTCTTAGTCAGTCACGAGAAGAAAGAGAAAAACGGCTCAATCCACTATGGTTCTTGTTTTGAACATCTTTCTGCTTCTTTCAGCTTTATGAGTACTACCGTACCTTCTTCCCTTCTCCTAATTTCCGTATAATAATTAGTCAGCCAGTTTAACACGCCTTCTCTGTAAGGTTCAAAGAGACTGTAGCCACCCAAAAAATGAAATGGGAGATTTATGTACCATCTTGTTCAGTTTTTTACGCTGAGTACGACCGTGAAAACCGTTTCGAAATTGGTTGCATCCTGGAAAAGTTACGCTACAAAAGAGAAAAATACATCATTTTCAGGCCGAATTTCAATTTTATTTTTTCCTTCACGTGTTTCAGGTAGTCACTCTTGAATTAATACACTTACCAGATGCAGAAAATTATGCTGAATCGTTTGGCATACTCAGAATTGAGCATCTCACAAACATTCAGCATGAAAAGCGGTCTTTTTCGTTTCTCGGGCCTCTCGAAAAAT
>JAQIXL010002995.1:0-11453 GCA_034700245.1 Poikilolaimus oxycercus | reverse complement strand
ATGATAAATTCCCTCGGCCACTCGAAGATCTTCCCCAAAGTGGTCTGTCCACGAAACCATTCCATTCATAAGGGGCCTCATCATCGACTTGAAGACGTCTTCTCCTCATTTCTTGCTTGATTCACACTTAGTCATTATCTCAAGAGTCACTATCTCATAAGTTTCATCTTGAGATATTTACTGGAAACTAGTTGAAAATGAGTTTCCAATTGGCGGCGTTTCTCGCGTTTTAATATTTCGCTAACTTCCAGACAAAGCCTCTCGAACATCATGTTGAAGCGCGACAGCTATAAGATTACTCCTGGAGATCAGGTAATGTATCTCTTTTCTGACTAATTGTTTCATTTCAGGAGCCCGGATTCCTCAAGCATCGCAACGACAAGGGCATGAATTGGGTGATCACCGGACTATTTATCGTCGGTGAGATGGCCGGTGGAGGACTGGTGGCCATGCCGACAGCTATGGTTGATGCGGGTGAGAGCTTTCTCTTTTGTGGTTTTGAAAGGGAATTCAGGCATCTACGCGGGAATCGTGATCACCATCCTTGGAGCAATCTTCAGCGGCTACACGGGTGTCCAACTCGGGGACAATTGGATTCTTATGCAACAGCGATGGGACGAGTACAAGGACCACTGCAGAAAGCCCTATCAGGAGATGGCATATCGCTCATTTGGGCCAAAAGCCAAGTAAGCTACACGCTTGGTTTATTTTGGAGACATTTATTTCTTGACCAATCATCATATTTTGCGAGCTCTCCTTGAAAAGGAAAAGAACTGAATCATACCAAGTAGTGAAGAGTATCACTTTGATGCGAACACATTTCTGAAAACAACAATCAAAGCTTTACCGGAGATCTTGGAGCTATTGAGTGTGCAGGGGTTTGCATTCTTCATAAATAAAGACTGCAACTCATTCGCATTCCAGGGTTTTGATGACGATTTGTCTGTGCGTGACACAATTCGGCATCGCCGTCGTCTTCGTGTTGCTCGCCTCGAGGAACATCTCCAACTTCCTGAACGCCTTCTTCTCTCTCAACATCAACTTCTGTTATCTCATCCTCATCGTCGGCCTGGCGCTCATCCCGTTGATCATGCTTCGAGGTCCGAAGGATTTCTGGTGAGCTCAGTTGTTATCTTCGATCTGCGCCTGCACCTGCACCTGATCGGTGTTTGTAAACAACTGGGAGGAACAGACGGGAAGAAGGGGGATTAAGCGTCATGCCGTGAGAAAGAAAACAAATAGGGCGAATTTCACCTGACAATGAGTAACAACGAGATTTGATCGAAACCGAATCAAATACTCTCGATGGCAGCATTGGCTGACAACGAGAACATCAAACAGCGTCTTCTTTTTCAGGCAAGCTGCCGTCGGTGCAATGATCTCCACGTCGATCGCCGTCATTCTCATCCTTGTCGGCGCTGGTCACGACGCGGGCACCTGCAAGCCTCAAGCGGACTATCCGGCTATCCACTTCGAAAAGGTGATTCTTGATTGAATGACTGATTTACCTGACCTCTTCAGTTCTTCCTCGCTTTTGGCACGATTATGTTCGCCTATGGTGGTCATGGAGCTTTTCCGACTATTCAGGTTTCCATCGAGTTTCTCGTGAAAATTGGTTCAGCACGACATGCGCAAGCCCTACCACTTCGATCGATCCGTCTACCTCTCGTACACCAGTGAGTTTCAGATACTCCCAATTTTGACTAGAAGAAATAAGATCTTAATGGGTTGCTTCTTCCGTCTTCCATCAGAAAGAGAGAAAGTAATTTCAGTCATCGTGTTGATGTACCTTCCCGTCTCGGTCGTCGGCTACCTCGTCTACGGCGGCAGTTTGCAAGAGTCCGTCATCACATCCATTCAACTGCGGTGGATCCAGCAAACGGTAGCCGGCCTTCAACCTAAACCTTTTTGCTTCAGGTCAATGTGCTCATTACAGTCCATGTCCTTCTTACTGTCATTATCATCTTCTCTCCACTGAATCAAGGAGTGGAAGACCTTCTCAACATCAAGAGACGTAAGCATTTTGGAAGAAGGATTAAAACTTGTTCAGAATTCGGCTGGCAACGAATTCTCACACGAAGTCTTCTCATGGTGGGAGTCATGTTCATGGCGTTGACCGCTCCAAGTTTCGGCTATTTCCTCGACTTGGTCGGTTTCGAACTCTTCATGGCAACAAAGAAATTCAGGTTGGAGCCTCGACGATCACCTTGATGACGATGATTCTCCCGGGAGTCTTCAATGTCTACCTCGTCGCGGCTTTCAAGAAACGTGAAGAGATGCTGAGGAACAAACAAATCGCCCCGAACTCGGAAGACAACGAGTTCGCCACTTTCAGAGAGTCTGTGGAAGAACTAAATAGAGAAAAGTCGATCTTGCAGTGTTCTTCAACACATTCCGAGGAAGATCTTGTTTGTCAACACCATCGTTTGGGGTGAGGCTGACTTACTTTTCCGCAAAAAGAGAATTTTAGTCTTTGGCATTGCTGGAGGAATTGTCTCGACGTACGCGGCCTTGAAGCATATGATTCAAGGCTCGATGGACGCCCCTTGTTATGTGCAAGCTTTCCGAAAAGGCGGTCTCGGCTTTCATGGAGCTGTAAGCTAAGAAGAAACTGTAGAGTGTTTAGGATGGTGGAAACATTGACTGCTGTGGACCGTTCCGAAACGTTACCTGGCATGACAGCTTGAAGGTTTGCAAGAACTAAGCGTCTACAGCGTCGCCAAACAAAGCTCAGCTCTTCTCATTGCAAATTGTTCCATTTCGAAACTTATTGATAGCTAGTCACAAGAGCAAACCTTTTCATTTCGGAATGAAAAAGTTTCGCCAGTCCAACGAATGTCTTGTTTTTACACTTTTGTCAAATGCGAAACTGTGGAAACCGATAAGTTTTCTTCTGTGAAGATTGTCGAGGAATGTTGGTGTGCCTTTCGTGTACGATATTTCCGCTTCTCATGAATCCGACAAGGATCTCTTTTGTATCGGATACTGTCTCAAGTTGTTGCTTACTTGAAGCAATAAAGACATTTCAAAAATTAATTGCTTTCACCGGCAATCGAAATAAAGTGAGCTCACAATCATGTGAAGCTGGCCAGTCCGTTCCGTTCCGACGCGCGTTCTCTGCTCTTCCTTTTTCCCCTCCTTTCAGAAGGGGCGACGAGTGCGTGACCGGCCTTATCGGGCGGGAAGCGTTTCCAAAAACGGCGAGCATCCACCCCCACATAAGCTTTGAGAATGACTTCGAAGGTCACGGAGAGACATTTCAACCGCCCGTGACGCCTACGTCGAATTGAATTCGTCGTTTGTGCTAAAAATGTCTCCAGCAAGTGATCTTTGTTGGTGGGATTGTTTTGAAGATGGAAACGGCTTGTAGCACATGCACAAATCTCTAATGCTCATTCGGAGAAAAGACCTGACATTGATTACCGCTGCAATCACCTAGAAAGTATGCAAGCTGGGTTGAAACCGATCTCTTCAATCTGCTGCAACAATATCTCATGACTTTTCAAAAAGCTGTAAGCTCATCTTTTCAACTTTCTCAAACTCCTCACAAGACCTCACTTAACCTTTTATGATCGAGAAGCCCCTTTCAAGTTCCGCTTCCAATAAGCCATCTTCCCTCTTCTTTCTCACCCAAAATAACGCCTGCCCCTTCCTGCAGGCAAGAGGCGCCTCGAGGGGCCGTAAACAGCCACGCATTGCCCTTGCCGTCATGACCGAACGCTCTTCAGGCGCCGCTTGAAGAAACACCTCTGAAGCCACCTCGTGTTCTTTTACGACTTGTCTAGTTCCATTTCGTTCGGAAAATGCTCCGTCCGCAGAAGTCCAAAAAGGTGCGACCGCAAATTGTCATCCAAAGCGAGTAACAGCCCAGCTACTCTGAAGGAAGCAGAGTGATGCAAGGTTAGCGTTGAAACGCCCCAACGTGGTGAAGCCTTCCTTCTTGTCGACCGAGAGCAGTCCCGCTCCATTATCGAGGCTGGGCTCTCGAGGCGAAGAGCGCACCGCCCTCAAATACAGTAATATAAAAAGGAAGAATGTCGGAAGTTGCCCTCTTCTCTCTCTCTCGTCTGATAGGGAACAATGATCACGCGGAGAGAGTCATTACTTGTTTCCCTCAAGGCGTGATGGTCTCTTTCAGCGTGCCCCTGCTTGTTGTTTCTTGCCTTGACATTTCGATTTTGTTCTCTCAACGACCGAATCTGAAGGGAACTGGCTCTTTAGTTCATACTACATTGCTTTGCTGAAGCGTATTACTGTTTCAACTAAATTGAACTAACAAAAAGCATTCAGAAAAGAAGAAGAGAATGACGGCGGGAGAAGAAGGCTACATCCCTCATGGAGGCATGCACTGGCTCGTGGCGGCGGTCTTCATCGTCGGCGACATGGCCGGCGGAGGTCTCGTCGCCATGCCCAACGCTATGATCGATGCTGGTTGGTTCTTCCGAAACTTGAAAACCTTCTGATTTCAGGCATTTGGGCCGGCGTAGTTGTGACGATCCTGGGCGCCGTTCTCAGTGGCTACACGGGCATCCAACTCGGAGATAATTGGACAATTCTTCAAGAGAGATGGAGCGACTACCGGGAACATTGCCGCAGACCTTATCCCGAGATAGGATACCGCGCATTTGGACCAAAAGTCAAGTTTGTACTTCTGCTATCTTCAAATTTCTCAATTTAGGACCTTTGTGACAATCTGCCTGTGTGCGACTCAATTCGGCATCGCCGTCGTCTTCCTTCTCCTCGCAGGAAACAACATCTCCAGTTTCTTGAACTCCTTCTTCTCCATCAAGATCAACTACTGCTACTTGATCTTGATCGTCGCGGCCTCCTTGACTCCTTTCATCATGTTGAAGAGTCCGAAGGACTTCTGGTAAGCAGCGGCACCTTCAAACCTATCAGAGCCCGGGCCGAGACCTTTTGGCAAAAACACCATAACGCCTTGTCATGGGAGAAAGGGTGAAAGCGCGCTGTTTTGGAGAGATTAGAGGGGCCACGTCGATTTCTTCTTCTTGTTGGAGCAAGAAGGAAGAGACAAACAAGGAAAAACTTCTCACTCGAGAGCTAAAGATTGATGTTGTTGTGGAAAGGGTTGAAAATCGAACAGGCGTCGTTTTTGCAGAATGATTTCTTTTGAGAATTTTCTGAAACAAGTCCAAAGAACGCCTCCGAATCGAATAAGTTCAAGAGCATTTGTTAATTGCTTTGAAATTGCTGGCCCAGCAGCTGAATCACGGTAGATCCACATCTCTTGGCTCTCATTTTCTTTATTCGACGTTGGCCCGACCCTGATCACTTCTGGCACAATTGCAAACTTTGGTGCAGTCAACGAAACACATTCTGATCGCTCTGATCCCCCCATTGTGGGGGGGGGGGGGCAGGCAGTGCCGGCTTTGTCTGGAACGGAGTAATCGAAGAAGAAAGACTGATAACTTCTTGGTAGGAACTGAGGGCATGTCTCTCTCTGTTCGGAGGTGGTCACGGGATGCAAGGGGGAGCGACTTTACTGCGAGCGCCTCAAGGGACGAGCGGAGTCTTATCGAGTGATGATGCTGACGCCTGCAAGACAGCCAAGAACGCGAAGCTGCAGGAATGAGTGAAGGAAACTTTGGTGCTGGGACTATGAAGAAATTTTTGAAACGTAAGAAGTTGAGTCAAGACTTGTCAGGCCTTTCGACGACCCTAGTGACAAATAGCTTCAGTTTTAGCCTTTTATCAAGACAAATAGTTGAAATGAGTCTGAAAGAATCTTTCAGGCCAGCAGCGGTTGGCGCAATGGCGTCCACTTCTACCGCCGTCATTCTTATCATCGTCGGTGCGAGCCACGATTCTGGGGACTGCAAGAAGGAAGCCAATTATCCCTCTGTCAAGTTCTCTGACGTCTGTCTCCTTTGCTTCTTGGAGAAAGTGATTTCTTTTCAGTTCGGTCTCGCTTTCGGAACGATCATGTTCGCCTATGGAGGTCACGGAGCTTTCCCGACAATCCAAGTTTGAACCTTTCCCCAAAGCCATCTCTATTCTTCAGCACGACATGCGCGAACCGAAACAGTTCAATCGTGCCGTCTGGCTGGCCTATATCAGTAAGTCTTCTCAAAGTTAATAAACTCGATTTCAGTCATCTTCTGCATGTATCTGCCCGTGTCGGTCATCGGCTATGTCGTCTATGGGGATTCCCTCGGGGACTCGGTGATTCAATCCTTGCAGATCAAATGGATCCAGCAGACGGTTTGGTTTACTTGCTTTCGAAGAGGAAGAACTAATTACAGGTGAATGTTCTAATCACGGTGCATGTTCTCTTGACGATCATCATCATCTTCTCACCGTTGAATCAGGCACTCGAGGAAGCTTTCAAGATTGATCATGGTAGGAAAGAAGAAGGAGGGTCTGAAAGAGAGAAACACAGGCTTCGGAATTCAACGCGTGGCCCTCCGCGGCACGATGATGGCGTTGATCACGTTTGTGGCTATCTCTTGCCCGTCATTCGGCTACGCTCTCGATTTGGTAAGATTTTCTCATCGCTGCTCAATTTGTGTACCGGTGAAAAAAATCTGATTTTGTCGACCTCAGAAGATTTTTTTGGAGTATGTTTCATGAAGAAAGGATTGTAGAAGGCAATTTTTGGAAACTCTGTCAGCTCTCACGGAAGAGCATTCATTCCAGGTTGGCGGCTCGACGATCACATTGATGACGATGATTCTCCCCGGAATCTTCAATCTCTTTCTTGTCACGGCTCTCGAGAAGCGAAAGCGCAAGATTGTCAATGGAGAGACGAAACCGGATGAGGAAGACAACGAAAGGGCGAGCCTGATGGAGTCTGTTCAAGGCTTTGTAGTCATCTTGATCTTTCAGAGTGATTCGTTCAACGAACAAATGGGTCTTGCTTCTCAATGTCATCGTTCTCGGTGAGTGTTCTCCTAAAGACAATTAACCTTCCTTTTTATAGTGTTCGGCATTGTCGGCGGCATTGCTTCCACGGCGTCCGCCATTAAGGAGATCGTTAACGGGAACATCGACTCGCCCTGTTATGTGCAGCTCTTTCGCGGCGGCCTCAAGTTTTCGGGATCGGTAGGTTTCATATGGTTTTTTGTGGCTTTTTTAAATTTAAAAATGTTCAAAATGACGTAGAAAACGTTCAGGAGAGCGACCTCCATTGCTGTGGAGAATACAAGAACATCACGGCGATCTCGGCGAACATCACTCGATGCTATGCCAACAATTGAACGCTATCGAATCTCTTTTGATCTGTTTTTTGTTGATTTCATTATGTCTCATTTTGCTCGGTTCCATGCAATGTGTTGAAGGGTTTGTACAGATTTTTGTTTTTGATTTTGGAGTACAGGCATTGCGAATGTTTCTATAGCTTGTTTTATCATACACACCGATACGTATTTTGAATACGTATTTCGACGGACAACAGATTGCGGCTTCGTTTGCAGTTCCGCACTTGACATATATTGCCTTTATTCAAAAGTTTTCAAAACGATTCTATAGGGTCGTAAATAAATTTTTTTTACGCCTCGAAGAGAAATCGAAAACTTGAATAAATTTATTTGTTGTTATAGTGAACAAATTCATGACAGCCGTAAATAACAATACCTGACAGTTCGTAACGAGTTACACAAAATTCAGAGTAAAAGGACATCGCTGAAAAATAATGCGAATAATTAGACAACAAGTTTAGCCTTTAGATCTTCTTTCTCTTCAGTTTCTGAAGTCAGCGAGACCGTGTCGGCGCAGATCGGATTCGTGAAGCCGTGCGCCTCATACGACGGTGGAAGTGAGACCTTTTCTTCTACAAAGTTCACCTTTGAAATTTCTCAAGGTTTTACTCTTGTCGGTGGATTTCTTGCATTTCTTGTTGCCGACTCGGTGACGGATCAGACTCATCACCTTCTTCACGAGAATCAAGTAGAGCGTGAGGGCGGTGAAGAAGAGAAGCAACTTCACGACATACAGCGCTACAAGCGCCCAGTCGAGGTTGTGGAAAGCTGAAACTGTCGTCGCTCTCTTCTTGTTAGATTACCATCTTTGGTGTTTCTCCAGAACTGACGAAGACGCGAAGGTTCTTCTTGCTCGAAGAACGGGCGACCAACATAAGCTGGGCGAGCGCCGAGGTCCGGATCACAGAAGGGAGGCCTGAATGCTTGCAACGTTCACGAATTAAGAACGGCTGATGGACGAGTAAAATTTGTGAGTGAAACAAAATGCAGAAAAACAACGATAAAAATAGGCTTACTCCACTCCGCCATGAAGGCACTCATCGCAGAGATACCCGACGACGCTCCGAATGCAGGCGCATCGCGTGCCGTTGTCCACGGGCACGCCCCACTTGCAGTCCAACTCGTCGCAAGCGGGACCCCTCCAGTCCTTCTCACAGCGACAGCTGCAACACAGCCTGCTTTTATTGCCAGTCGGACGCGTTCGGCCCGGTTCGGCTTGGCTATTGATCGCTTTGCCGCTGCGTCATGTGAGAGTGGGCAGTGATAAGGAAAGCCTTGCCTCAGTCTCGGAGGATACATTCGTCGTGGGTCGTGCATCACCGTGCCGTGGACACATTCGAAGGGACGGTCCGGGATGCGGAGTGGCCCTGAGGAGGTTCTTCAAATCAAAGAAAGTAGCATACATCGAAGATTGGATGGGCGTCTTGGTGAAATTTGTAGAGAAAGACTCAAATTTATGAGACCGAATAGAAGAAGGAGGGCTATTTTCAGTTTCATTGTTCCTTGACCTGAAAATGATAAAGCTCAAACGGTTTTGAAAGAACAAGTTGTGAAATGGTATGAGAAAGGAGGGAAGATGTTATCGTCTTGGACGGCTGGATGGAAAAGATGGGAAGAAGAGAAGAGAAGATGGAGGGGGCTCGCAGCGTTATCGCCTTGAGAGGTGCCGATCAAATAGATGTGAGTCATCAGCGAGGGAATGCAGAATGGGAGAGGTGCGATGAATGAACGTGACCCTCAGCAAAGGCTTTATTGTTGAGTGAGAAACATCAGCGACAAGAAAGGGCTCGAAAACTTGCACAACACCATATGAGACGTTGTACCAGAGAATCGTTATGAGAAACGCTCTCCAATGCAGAACATTTCACAAGAGCGAGGAATTGTGAGGGTGTTATCATGGTGACCAATCAAATTGAGACAGCGCTCTCTGCCACAGTTGCCTTCAAGAGCTCAGGCCTCTCCCGCTTCGCCGTCAAGTCTAGGGTATCCGTCGGCTCGAGGCTCATCAGGTTCTCCAGGATCTTCCGACTCTCCAGGGGGCAGCAGGCCTGCGTGGCTCGCCGGGTCCAACAGGAGGTCCAAGGAGACGTCTCTGGATGTCCACGACAACCAGAGGCCCATCAATTGCGGAAAGAATATTGGCGTCTCCAACTTTGTCGGAAGTCCATCGGCTCTAGGAGGTTCATCAAAGACGGAAACTCCGAGTCGTTCAGGCTTTACCTTGGTGAAGGAGAAGGTCCAGGATTTCCAAGCGGCTCCTTGGGTCCGGGCTTGCCTAGCGCTCCAGGAGTTGAGGAGCAAACTTAAAAGGTGAGAGTCTTTCGATTTCGGTCTAGAGATCCGTAAAGGTCAGAAGCACCATCTTCTCTATTTAGTGCTTGGCAAGGGCTGGCTTCGATGTCGTGCTGACAAGACCGTGGACGTGACTCATGCAAGACATCATCGAAACGAGAATTCTTCGAAAGCAGAGAGAGCAATCCGATTCAATCTGATGTAGACCCGCGAGGGCATCTCACAAAGCGGATGAAGATGTCACGGGTCGAAGGAAGGCGAGCTTATCCCCTGCATCGCTTGATTTGCTTGAAGTCTGACTGCCGTCTAGAAGATTCGTAAACGGCGACGTGAATAATGGACCGCTATAATTGCGGCCGAATACTGTCCGGTGTCATGACAATCGGCGAAAAGTTGAATCATCAACAAGCTCGATCACATGGCCCTAAAAACAGCTCGTCGTGAAATCTGCCTAGAAATCAGCCTAGTCCCTTCTATGAGCGCGCTACGTACCATGGGAGACATTTTCGTTTCATACAATAAATTAACAATTTGTGAACTTAGATTTTAGAAGCTTCTGCAATCATTTTTGATCAGGCGAACTTATATTTATTCTGTTGACAGCGTGGTTCTTTTGATGGATTACAAATTTTGTAGTCTGTCACTTCATGTTTGTATTGGTAGTTTGAATTTTGTACACTGCATTCCAGTTTTTGTCCGGCAGTGGTTAGCATTATAAATTAGAGTCAGACTGCTTGTCCTTTGTTTTTTGCACGCATTTTTTGTAGTCTGTTAATCGCATTTATTTGAATGTTTATTCTGTAACCAGGGAGCGATGCGCTCGTCAAGCCGCACAGATATCGGCGACGATGCGAGGGCGTGGGTACAGCCGATGTTCAGATACAAGCGGGGTGCGTGGCCCGCAAGAAAGAATTGTGTTTGGAAAGCAGCGCAGAAGGCCATATCACACCGCTTCAAACTCGAATTGTTTTACACTTTACACATAAAACAGGTTAGTTCTAAGTGAGGATTGCGAACAAGTCAAAACTTCGGCCTCTCAGAAGTTCGGAGCGATTTCCGCATGCATTTCTAGCAATAAGTTTTGTTGTTAACGAAATTCCAAAAGAAAACAATCATACCGAGAAATGGTCACAATGAATCGGCCTCGGAATTTTTTTTTGCATTCGCCTTTTCAGGTAAACTTTCACGTATTTGTCAATGCTGCAGTCCATTTGTCGCTTTACAAATCTTGTAGTTCATCGCTTCATGTTTATAGACTGAACTTTGTACATTGCATTACAGTTTTTGAGCGCAGGTTTAGGTACTTGAATGGCAAGCAGCATTCACAATCAGATTGTTCTTTGTTGTTTGCGCCCATTATTTGTTGTTTAAATTTTGTTGTTCGAATTCATTTCTATGCTTATGTTTATTATATATATAATACAACCAGAGAGCGATGTGTTGGAAAAAAAATCCGCCTCTGTCTTGATATCATCTTCACATTCAAGTCCCACTCCACCCGCCAACTCTCCTTCTCAGCCAGCTTCTTGAGCACAGTCGACGTACAGCCACGAGTGGGGTGCGTGGCCCGCTAGGAAACAGCAGCAACAGGCCATGTCACACCGCTTCAAAGACTCGAGTTATTTTACACTTTATACACGCAAAGCTGTAAGTGTCAAAACTTCAGCTTCTCAGAAGTTCGGAGCGAAATTCCGCAGGCATTTTCAGGAATAAGTTTTGTTGTTAACAAAATTCCAGAAGAAAACAATTAACACTCGTTCTCCAGAGCCTTCAAAGAGGGTGTTTCCGGGGGGTCTCCAGTTTTCTCCGGTCTTGATGCCGTTGGATAGCCCATCCCTCGGGGAGTGTTATTTTCTTCTACAGCCCCATGCGATATCGCTTCCTGGTGAAACTACAGGCAAAATGAAAAACTTGGTCTCGAAAGTAGCCAATTTCGAATAATAT
>JAQIXL010002994.1:0-11453 GCA_034700245.1 Poikilolaimus oxycercus | reverse complement strand
AGCTCTACGCTACGCGTGGAGCCAAGAAGTTCAGCGCAGGAATCTCCTATGATGAAGTCAGGATCGCCTTATAAGAGCTTCGCTTCACTGAAAAGTGTAATGTGCGAATAAATGTCAAATGTCAAATGTTTGAAACCAATTGTAGAGCATGTTCGAAGAAGTAAGAGTGCTTTCTCTAGATCTTAAACTTTCTGCGAGAAGAGGTTAACAGCCGGCCTCCAGAAATCGATGCAGCAGATAAGGTCACCCGTTTGAAACCGCCCGTAGTGCGTGCCTCGAATACTTCTCGCTTTGGTTCACCCCGCGACAGCTTTTTCTTCCATGAGCTTTTTCAGAGAGCCTGCGTGCTCCTATGCTGTGCTTTCCCACTCTCGTCTACCCAATCGATGCTGAAGCGATAAGAATTGAAGTGGCCTCCCTTCCAACGCTGTGTGCACCAGTAATGGCTTCACGTCAGCTTCACCTTCCCAACCCACTTGACATTTTTCCAATGCCAGTTTTCCGCTTTTAAAGCCCTAACTCAATTTCTTGATCCTTCACCGTGAAGTTAGCGTCATTGTTCAAGCCCACTCGATTTGATGTTCTACGTTTTAGTATTCATTTCCCTCCAATTTCAGATGCCCATAGATGCGTTTCCAAGATGAACTCACATAGACGAGTTCGACAATGGCGTCTGCCAATGATGAAGCAGTTTTTTTAAATTACTTGACCAACAAAGACAGGATCTCTTCCAGTGTACATCTTACAACGAATGCTAGAAACACAGTGAACAATGAGGAGATCAAAAGATGAGGACGAAATGGATGCATGCGAAATAAAAGAGCCTGGATAAAAGATGTTGAAAGGAATCGAAACATTGCCGGCTACGTGTGAGTTCATGAGATTCAACAAAATTGAAACTTTCAGCGAGTGGAATTCGTAATACGCATCAACCTATGTTTTGAGGGCGAAGTTGAATGTGTTATGAATTCGGCATCTCGAATAAACGACTTTCTTATTCTGCGACCACCCTGATGCCGACCAAAAAGGAATCAAACATTGCCTGAAATCCCAAAGAGCCAAGCGCGTACAGGTACGAACAGGTTAAGAATGTCACCGCTTCAGATATTTCGCAACGAGATTCTACGACACTGCATCACCCAAGAATTACGTGAAACTATTTTATTGCTTGCGCGAACAATGGAAAATGTTTCGTTGTACAAACTTAATATTGTACACCGATTTGATGTGGCGACCATAAAGAGACTTCTTCGTAACACAAATTGGATTTGAAGTTCCAATTCAATGAGAGATGTGCATAACGTCAACGACTGGTAGAGTCACTGGACCTGACAAATGTGTTCATGCACAAGTTTCCACACAGTGCGGAAGGTCTCGGGCGTTGGAGAAGCCACGTAGTTAATCGATTCGGGTGATAAAGCCGAGAGCACTGGCGGCGCGTCTGGCGGCAGACCACCCCCCCCCCTGCCGCAAGCTTTTGTCGCGCACGACATCTTCCAACAAAATGGCTATTCTTCATTTATTTGTCTTCAAGTGTTGTTTTCAGATGCATATAAGATGCCTCATCGTTGCTTCCATAAATGAAGAAAGCAATCCTCGGCCATCTCAATGAAGAATGATTCCGGAATGAACCTTTGCTCTAAGCCAAAAGCAAAGAATTGCCCACAGCAAGCAATTTTTCCGAAAATTAGGAGCTGCCATTGCGTGGACATTGAAAAAGGAAATAGAAAGCTTTGCTCCACTATCTGGCTAAATTACGCCCATAGGTGAGTGGCACATGGGAGGCTAAAAGATGCGACATCGTGGTGCCGCATTCATTTCAGTGAAACAAAGGTTGCCACCCCACAAATAAGCTCATCCAGTGACTTTTCATAGCATAAGGTTCTCTTACCATTTTTGTTTTTGAAATTGCATGCAGTGTGCGACTTCAACACTTAGAAATCGAGCAGCCTACTGTCTGAAATGTATGTTGAATTGAAAGACTATAAGATTTTTTTAAAATTCCAGTGTCTTCTCTATTGTCACGATAGCATCAGTATTTTTGTGAGCAAGAGAGAATGGAATACTACCGTATGTGATCCATTCCTGAGCTGATGATTATTTCTTAGGTCGGACGGTCTATCGACATTCACGTTCAAGACCTAAAAGAAAATTGAAAGCGCCTCAATTGCAGTGAACAACTTCGTTTGCTTCAACAACAACAGCAACGACGAACACAAAGCAATTAAGGTGGAATCAGTCAAATGCAACCTCCGGCGAATAACTTAAAGCCAGAGTTGTGTAAGCCCGAGAATAAAACGTTGTTTCCATACTTCGCTCTTTGAAACCAAACTACGAGGAGGCATCACTTCCGCCGACTAACCGTTAGTGGTCGTTCATGAGGACCGAAATCCTGCTTTGATGTCTCTCTGACTAACACTGAAGACTAAGACTTTCTTCCTCGAGCTTTCTCGGAGAGCCTGCATGTTCCTTTTGCTGCGCTCTCCCACTCTCGTGTAACCAATCGATGTCGAGGCGATAAGAATAGCTGTGGCCACTGTGTCTACGTGTGTGAGCAAGCATTGACCAGCTCCTTCTTCCCAATCGATTATGCTTCAATCAATTTTCAACACAATTTTTTACTTTAATACATTTTGTTTTGTTTCAGATAGCCATAGATGCTCACCTTCAAAAGCCGCATCACATAAAATGATCACATCGCTGAGGCGAATGCCTGTAACTCGGTATCGTTTCACTCTATGTGCCTAGTGCCGTCGAGATCTTCCGCAATGTATTTATCGGTCAGAGGATTTGGACGTTTGCATTGCGAAGAAGTACAGCTCATTCCTGAGGGCAGTTTATGGAACCCGATCACGGCTCCAGATTGACATGGGAAGAAAAGCTTTTGATTGTTTATCGAACTTCCAATACAATGCCAAGAACAGCTTGTGGCCAATTAGTCATTGTGGGCGTTCGGCGCTAAAACAAATCAACGTCTACTGTTCCAAACTGTCGCCAGCTGAGATCTCGACAGCTTTCGTTTTTCACGAACCAGAAATCTGCAACGTTGTATACGTCAATTAGTGAAATAAATCTTTAATGCTTATTCAGTGTTGATCTTTTTTCATTCGGACAACGTAGGAACTATTGAGGCACTCGCGCTCGTGTCAGTTGGGTTGCCCACCGATCGATTTGAGTGATAACGCAGCGCGGCAGGCGTGGCTAGCTGCACCTCAGTTTCTGTTTGCTATAATTGGCTGTCTTTGATATGTTTTTTTTGGTCAGTGATGATCGGTTATGCATGACGGCGCGAGTTTTTCATTGTGTGAGCTGTTAATCCTCGCTTCTAGAATGGCTATGAATGTCCTAACAGCGCCTCCGTAGACGAGGAAGCTAGCAAATCGAAGCGGATCAACATCACTTGCTTTGGCAGCAAATGACGCAACTGCAGTTCACTACAATAATCGACGTTTTCTGTCAACACAACTTCAAACTAAAGAATGGTTGGCGAGTATTGCAAGTGAAGGTTTGCCTGAAAGCCTGTTCACGCATAGAAATTGTTTTCAGAAATGAAATGGTAATCCATCGAAATGGCTTCATATAGTCTCGGCGCGTCCATAATGATGTGATGGTCAGCGTCTTCAATCTCTCGTCAACGTGAAGTGTAGGGCAGCTTGAGAGTTTCGCAAAGTTGGCGTTTTCAGAAAGTGTTTTCATACACCATTTGTATTGGTAAATGGAGTCGACGCAGTCTAATTGTAAGCAAGTTCAAGCTAGAGAAGCCAGACTAATTGTAAGACAGAACGGATTACAAGGTCCTATTGACGCCACGTGTGTGTCTCTTTAAAATCCGCCTTTTCAACTAACAAAGTCTTTTTCTTCTTCACGTGAAATAAATATAAACCGACAGTGGATTCAATCCTCATCAAACGAAGATTGTAGCGGGCTTTTCCTGCACCGTCTATGTTTAAGCTTTCACACAGTGATAGCACTCCAATTACTCGGATACAAAAAAAAAGAGAGCTGACTCAATTATACTAGTGAGTGAATTCGAGATTACATCACAAAATTCATTCAGATGAACTTCATTCCGTTCAGATCGAATATTCACAGTTTAAAGTCAACCATAGGAGGTCTAAGCAACGTCGTTTGTCAAACAAACGACTAACGCCTGAATCCATAGTAGTGGAGGGTATTCCGTGCTCTACATTTCCGGGCTTCCGAACTGAAATAAAGTTTTTAATATCTGGTATCGCGTTGTCGATGAATGTGAAGAAGTCTGCCAATCGCTCTTTATTAGTTGAAAAAAGACCCTCTACGTTATTTCTCTCATGAGTCAGCTCGTATTTGTCTGAGGCCCTTTCGCCTCTTTCGACTCATGAGAAGAGGAGAAGGAAGGACAGAGGAAAGAGCGATGTGTAACAGCATGTGAATCATCTTGACTGGCCGGCAGAGGCAGAGTGGCTAGCGGCGGCCGCCTCGTCGTTCTGCCCAACAAATGTCGTCCGCCCTGGCATCGGCGACAACTTTCTTTGTCTATGTCGTACGGGTCGGGTGTTCTTTCCCTCACGCTCTCCTTAGCGTCTCTTACCAATCGATGTAGGCGATAAGGCTAGTACTGGCCGCTGTGTCTCACTTGAGACCATCCTGCTGCTTTGATTTTATTCCGAGGCTGCATTATTTCTTCGTTTCGTTTTCGCGCTTTTCACGCGGAATCTTTCAGACATCTACTATAGACGTGAATTTGCAAACTCTCGCCATAATCGCGAGCGAAACGTTTGATGGGCCACGTGTTATTCGTCTCAAAATGGCGAGAAAGATGCAGTCGTTGTCAAAAAGTGACGGAAACTAATAGAAAGACCTAATATACTGCTACTTTGATATCTCTCGGATTCTTCGACAAAAGACGTGATCAACGAATTGAAAACTCCGATTTGTTGGAAGAATTTCACAGTATTGCTTGGCTTCCTTCAAGTTGTTCAAGTTTTTAGAGGAAGGCGGATGAAGAAATAATGAGAAAGCAATAAAGAGCATTCCACTAATTGCAACAGAAGGCAAACTTGCAGAAACAGATCAACCATAGACCAATAAGCTCACTCTCAAGCTTCAGGATGATTGCCGAAGAAGCCTCTCATTCCCGTGGCAAGCTTCTATTCCAGAAATAAACAATTTTTTCAACGGATGTTTTTTTCGCCATTGTCAAAACGATGAATTTGTTGAGCCGAGTAGCCTTCAACTTCGAAGTCCCGTCAATCGATTCTAGTGATAAGCAACTCAGACTGGCGTCTGTGCCGCTACCTGAAAAGGCAGTGCTCGTGCTCTTTTTACAGGCTTTTTTTGTCTGTTTCCTCCTCCGGGCTCTCCTTCTCGCTCCCACCAATCGATGCTGACCGATAAGACTTGTAAGGGCCGCTGTGTCTCTCTTGAGTCCATCAATGCTGTCGCGAGCCAACTTGCTTCGTGGTTTTAGTTTGCATTTCCTTCTTTTCACGCGTTTTCACGTCGAACAGATTTTCAGTCGCACACTTCATCTCTTTCAGATAGCCATAGATGCTCGCGTGCAAAAGTCGCCATAAAAGCGATCGAAAAGCTCAATCAATCAGTTGTCTTGTCAAAGACCAATTGTAAAGAAAGCAGGCTTCCAAGAATGAATCAAATCGAACAAAAAGCCAAGCTATTCGTCGGCGTTGAAGTAATGCCTCAAGAAGAACAGCGCATGACAAATTTAGAGAGTTAAAATTGCTCGAACAATTTCACATTTTTGCACGGTTTTCTTCTTGTTGTTCAACTTCTGGAAAGACACTAAAATGTCAATGATCACCGCGACGTTAACGGGAGCATGATATTATAGCAAGATTTTGCAATATGCACGGTGAACTACTCGACCATTTACAAAGCGTCAATCAGGGCATGCCGAAAGAGGAGGCTGTTCACAATATTCCGCGCTGTTTGAACGGGGCTGAGGAAGTTGGAATTGTTTCACTCGGCATGCAAATCGTCCTGAGGACAGCTAATGAATGCAGATGTCAAGCCGAAAAATGAGAGCGAGGATGCCATTCGTTAACCAGATTAACTTGCCAATTCACCTTGTAAGTTGTAGGAGTTGCCATTGAGAAATCTTGCAGAAGATGTTCCTAATACACCGCACTATTGGCTCGTTGAAATAAAGATTGATTTCTGAAACATAAGAAATCTCTTAGTTCGTTGTCTCGCACACTTAGTGCTCTCACATCATCTAGTTGGTCGAGCCGGCCGGCTTCTTCGTGTAAATGTCTTTGTAAAGCAAACGTAAACGTGTCTGAAACGCTGAAAAGGACTGGCGCGTTTGTCGTGATGGACGCCTCAAAAATCGATTTGATTGATAACGCTGCGAGTGCCACTGGCTGCCTCGCCGTTGTTCACACACGCGCAGTTTGCTTGTTGAAGCTTTTCCTTGCCGGGCAACCGCTGTCTTTCCAGCTATTTCGCTCCTTGACGCCGGGGGCGTTTCCTCGTTAAGAAGTCAATTGTTTGCATTTAGATTGACTATGAACGTCCTTCTTTGACCTCCATAGATGAGGAGATGTCAGACGCATGGACATATTTCACATTTTCGGCAAATACATCTTCTGCCATTATGTGCACAAGATGCCTTAGGGTTACACTTTCTAACCTCGCCACATCATCATACTAGACAAGAAGCCCACGTAGCTCAAGTGCAGGTGAGCTTGAACGTTTGCTGAAAAAAAAGGATTTCAGAGATGAAATTCCGCCTCCAATTGAAATTCCCGCGTACTCGTTGGGCTCGCTCATGAATATCGTCATGGCAAGACTTAAAATCGCTTCTAGGCGTGAAATTTTAAGCGATAAAACATGAAATGCGAAACTTTTGGGAACGACTGTCAATCGTTCTTGACTTGTCGTTAGCTCGCGCATTTGTCTCCAAATCCGTTGGCACAAAAGAACAGAAAGCCCGTATTTTAGCCCGTTACAATAAACGGAAGACTATATTTCATCTTAAAAGCGACCCTTTTGACCCGCCCAATCAATTTGTGCCGTTGCCCAGCAGTACTAAAGCCGTCGATTTCATGCCACGCGCCAATTTTGAATTTATTGTAGAACGGCCATATCAGTCGTTGTTTCAACTCCATAGACGAGGAAGAAGACTGTTTAAGCACAACGCCTACAATTTGATTTATCAGATGCTTCAGTTTACGCAATTTCGTCAATACACGGTGACCAAGTACCTGAGACAGGAAAATAGATCGAAGTGTATGCTTACATTTAAATATGATCTCGTTTCAGATGCACATAAATGCCTCATTAAAATCAACTCAAATAGACGAGTTCGATTATGATTACTGCCCCCTGAATAAGGCAAGGTTTGGAGCTAGGGACGGAGCTTTACTATTGGGTACTCGACTTCAACGAGAACGACACAACCTTTAAATTCATAAATATTCTTTACGGCGGCTTTGAACAAAACGCAACTCGAACCCTGGCAGACGTTGAAGATGTGGTCGTTGGAGACATGTGAGATCATTGGCCGACGTTAATTCTGAGAATACGAGCGAGATGAAATTCGTCTTGCAGCCTCAAATTTCATTTGGAGTTCCACGATGATCATGGCGAGGATTCGTGACGTCTTACCCTACTTTGTTCTATTCTACAATATGCCCCGCGTGCAGGCGAGGCATTTAGCATAGTTTCATACTCCTACGTGGAGTGGAGCATTTCAACAGGTGTGGGATGTTCACTCTCATAGGACTATGAATAAGATTTCTCTTGAAGTCCAACAAAACGAAATCTAGGAGAGCGGAATACGAAGCGTCTTTGACGAACTAATTCCTTTGTACAAGAAATACGCGTGAAGGACGTGTCGTGTGTATTTGGTTGATTTCGAAGCGGCTTACTACTTGTGAACAAATCACTGAGGGGGACGATACAAGAACATCAAGAACTCTAACACGCATTAGTCTCGAGAGACATACTGCTTCACGGAACTGTGACCAAAACATAAAGTTTCTTCATGTGTGAATTAGTCGAGTCTTGATTGCTGCAGGCGAAAAACGAAAAAGAAAAAGCGAATCCAGGAAGATTTCCGAGATATTTTCGCCTAGATATGTATAGTCCCATTTGAGCAAGAGAATAAAGTCGCTTCTTTTCTTGAATGTACATCTAGCATTGCTTTTGCATCTAGCTGGCTGGCCGCTTCTCAACAATCGATGCGAGTGATAACGGCAGCCGGCTGCGGCTCTCTCGGTCGTGGCCGCTGTGACGACTCTACAACTCCTCACCAATTTATCATATTCCATGCTTTATTTTTCTCCTTTCTGTGTTCCACGATTTACTCGCAGAGAGAAAGAGAAAATGGAAGATGACAATGGCCCACTTTTTCCGAAATCGGAATT
Source organism: Poikilolaimus oxycercus (assembly GCA_034700245.1). NCBI lineage: Eukaryota > Metazoa > Nematoda > Chromadorea > Rhabditida > Rhabditidae > Poikilolaimus > Poikilolaimus oxycercus. The sequence goes on along the minus strand of JAQIXL010002994.1, from coordinate 3,084 downwards.
TTCTTCTGGCAGTTCTGCTGTTTCCTCTTGCGCTCACACGGGCCACGCGTCCACCGGCACAAAATCGATTCGTGTGATACGCTTGAAACGCTAGTCGTACGGTTCACCACCCGTCCTTGAAATGTCTTGCTCTTTCCGGGATTGTATTTCTAAATCTAAAGATCCGTTTCTGTCGGAAACTCGCGAATTTCGCTCGCGCACGTATTTTTGAACCGTTTTCAGGACGATCATAGAAGTCGTTCAATTCATTCCGTATACGAAGAAGACATCAAATCAAAAGAATCCTTTTTCCATCGGATAAATAAAACTTCGTAAAACGCACCTAATTTCAAATGGAGGTTCTATCTATGGACATGTTCGCATCTGTTCAAGGTTTACTCCAAGTTCGTGAACATTTTTGTTTGCAGGAACACGTCAGCAATCTTCTTCGCGAGCTACTTCTTCGTTTGTGCTGAAATAGTGGTCTGTGTTTACGTCAACTACGAAGTTTTTCTGATTCCTGTTTTGGGTGAGAGAGATAGTTGAAGAGATTCACTTTTTCTCGGTAGTTTTCCAAATTTTCTATGCCTCTGGCCAGGCTCGCCTGGCCACTTGGGTTTAGGCCCGGTAATATTCATTGGCGGCAGGCTGAAGATTGCTCAAAGTTGAAGCTTGAAGTGTAAATGAACGAGTAACGAAGACTTCAGCCAAAAAAGACCACACTGGACATCCTGACGTAGATCCAGTTCCATTTATGCCCGAGAATAAAGCTGTTCTTCTATGAGTTTATTTGTTGCTCTACTTGCTTCCCGTCTCAGGATTTGGTTCGGCGCTTCTCAACAATCAATATGGCTGATAAGGGCAAACGCCAGGCCGTGGTCTCGCCGTTTCAGTCGAGTGCCTCTTCACCAACGAATTTGCTTTCATCTTTCACGTTGCGCATTTCTTCGTCAAGCACGATTTACACTTTCATTTCAGGAACCCGTAAATGGGCCCAGATAAACTCAAATAGGCGAGTTTAATCATGAAATTAATGAAAAATCGTTTGCCTTCGCACTGCGGCGATTTCTTTTCTTGCTCGCTCAACACGAGCTCTACGAGAACCAAATCTTTGTTTGGATCAATGAAAGGACGATAGAAAAATGACTCATTGCTTAACAATGGCGGCATATACAATAGAATCATGACGCAATGTGTGAAGAAGAGAGGATATCTGTGAGATTTATCATGACTCGCCAAAGGCATATTGAATAGGATGGAGCGGAAAGAACGGCTCTATGGCATCGATGAGCCACAGACAACAGTGGTCTTATCCTTGGCCGTTGGAGCATTTCAAAGATTGAAGTCCGTGCGAACCCGACTGTCCTCATCAGTGCAATACGTAAGAATTTATCGTCGGTTGCATGTGAGTTCACTAAAAGATAAACCAGCAAAATCCGTTTTCAGACTAGAATACAGTTTACTGTGCGAAGATGATTGGAGGGATGGAATCGCGCTGCAGCAAGACTAAACTTTGTCATTTTGTCTCTATCTATGTACCCACAAAGTCAACAATGAGAAGATCTCGAGGAGGACAAAAATGAGGCGCGCGTAATATAAGAGCCTGGATAAAAGATCTAGGAAGATATCAAAAGTTTGGCAGCTTTGTGTGAGTTCATTAAATTCAACAAAAGCGAAAATTTCAGCGAATGGGATTCGTCATGCACATCAACATATCTTTTTGAGGGCGAAGTTGAATGTGTTATGGATTCGGCATCGCAAACAAGCAACCTTCTAATTCTGCGATCAGTTTGATGCCGACACAAAAAATCAAGCATTCACTTGGACGAGCAATGGAAAATTTTTCGTTGCTTACACTCAACAGAACGATTTGATAACTTCTGTGCCTATAAAGAAACTTTTTTGTAGAACAAATTTGATTCGAAAAGGCTGAGTCATCGAGCTTCGTTTTATCTGGCTAGAGACGGGCTGGGTCTGACTCGGCTCTACGGTGGCAGGGAATCGTCATGGGTGACGTTCGGGGGAATCAGCCTTTACGTCCCTCAGTTCCTCGCACTCCTGACAAGACACGTCACGCCAGAAATCGATTCGAGTGATAAGGGAGGGAGTGCAAGCGGCGCACTGAATTTCGCCGTTTGCAATTTCAATCATCTCGGGCGCTACCATTCTCCACTTCCGTCTAACAATTCCTCTGCGCGTATTTAGCTTTCGATGCTTTTCTCCAACGTACAGTTTAATCCAGGCCACATTTAGGACGGCCATGATCGTCGCCTGCTTGTACTCCATATACGAGGAACTCGCACAATTCAATCGAATGCTGCGATCTTTCGTCCAACTTGAATCATGAGGAAATTGCATGCCGTATGCCGTTTGAACACCCATCTCGGGCAATCATCTCTCTCTGAATTGGAAGAAAAAAAGAAAAAAGCTTTTCAGTGTCATCTCCATTGTCACAATCACATTAGAAGCTGCAACTGGGTGGACAAGAGAGAATGGAATAATTACCGTATGCGATCCATTTCATAGCTGATGATTATTGCTCATGTCGGAAGGTGAATCGACATTCTCGTCCAAGACCCAATAGAAAACTGAGACGCCGCGAGTGAAGTGAACGAATTCATTTACTTCAAAAACACTAACCACAAGACAAGCAAGGCGGAAGAAGTCAAATCAAAATTCAGGCGAATAACGTAATGCCAGAGTCGTGTGAGCCCGAGAATAAAACGTTGTTTTCGTATTTCGCCGTTTTGAAACCAAACAACGAGGAGTCATTGCTTCCGCCGACTGCCTTTAGTGGTCATTTATGAGGAACGAAATCCAGCTTTAAAGTCTCTCTGATTAACATTGAAGACAGCTTTCTCTCTTGAGCTTGAGGCTGCGTGTTCCTTGTTCCTTCGCTACGCTCTCCCTCTCTCGTCTAACCAATCGATGTCGAAGCGATAAGAACAGCAGTGGCCACTCTGCCTACGCTGTGTGCGCAAGCGTGCGTTGGCTAGCTTTTCCTTCCCAATCAATTTGGCGCTCAATTTTAACACGCCTTATCTGTAAGAATCAAAGACCCACCGAAGAGGCTGTAGCCACCCCAAAAATGAAATCGGCGATTTA
>JAQIXL010002993.1:0-11455 GCA_034700245.1 Poikilolaimus oxycercus | reverse complement strand
TTTTCTCTCATCTGCACCAAAGGAAACTTCCTCCTTTTCTCGCCCTTTGGGCCTCTATCGAGATAGAAATTGCACGGGCTTTTCTCTAGTGGTAACAATCCAGCGGCAAGCCGGAGAAAAGCTGACAGTTTCCCGGCGATGTGTCCGCCATTCTTATGAGGAAGTCTTCTGGAATGTTCTATGAAGCTTGGGGATGTTTTGGCATGTTCTCTGCGTTGAGAATGGCTTTCCTAGCAAGATTCTGATTAAATCTGGACAAACGATAAAAGAAAAAAGAAAGGCAAAAATTTGAACCCTCAGGGGAATCGAACCATCGAGTTCCCGCGTCGTAGCGTGACAAACATACACACCCAGCCACAGGAAAAATCAGAGAACTCTGAAAACTTCTCGTTCTCGAGCGCCACTCAATCTTTTTCTGAGATTCCAAAACTGGCGTCTAGAGGAGGTAGTCGCATTGACGATGCGCTTTAGAGCGGCTCAAAAGGCGGAATGGGCCGCGGTATCTAAGAGTTTTCAGATCTGCAGGAGAGTAAAAACGCCCGACCGGTGGATTGGATTGGATGAGTGTGTTCCTAACTGAGAGTTGACTTGATCACAGATGAAACGTTAAAGTAGTACACATTTGCAATGCTTTCATTAACATCCACTACAATCAACTTGTTTGTTGCTGCTAGAATGTTGTGCCTGATTCTCCGACCAGAACTTTTCCTGCTGCTCGCGGTGCTTCTCTCGCAACTGGGCTTGCTCCTTGATCATCTCGAAGGCCACATCCACCAGCTCTGCATCGATTGAAGGATCGATTTTTGCCAAGATCCGCTCAAACCTGTAGGGGTAAGCTGAAAATATTCCCAATAGTTTCCCAAAACAATAAGTTCACTCACTTTTCATCACGCGCCCGACCTGAGGCCACTGTTTGACGATCTCCTTGCGCCCTTCAGGATTCTTCTCGAGGAAGTTGATGATACGGCGAAAGAGCGCGGTGCTCTACAGAATTGCTTTCTTCGCCAGGCTCTCATCCACATTTCTCACACGTGGATCACTTGTCTCAATCTTTTGAATGTCCACCGCCAACGAGCTTACATTGTGAATCAACTAAAACTCCCTTTTTTTTCTCGTAAACGAACCTTCTTAATAAATTTCTGAGTAGGTTTACTGAGACGGTGAACTTTCTGCTTCAGGACGCTCATCATCTTCTTGTACTTCTTGTAGGCCGAAGGCGATGCGTCGCGGATGACATCAGGAAGCTTCTCGACGGTCAGGATATGACCGCCTTTCATCAAATCGCCGATCTTATCCAAGTCTCTCCTTTCTTGGTTAGTCAACTGAACTCGAACTTTTGTAATGGAGAAAGCAACCAACGCTATCAAAAAATTCCAAGATTTCTGCAGGAATATATTTCTTGTTATCCTCCTCAGATTTGAAGTAGGTAGGAAAATGAAAAGGGTCGCTGAGGTCGATCCTATGCTTGCTCGAGCTGTTCGAAGGAGAAGCCAAGAGTGCCGACACGAAGAAGGCGAGGAAAAGTAAAAAGTTCATCGCTTGAGAGGGCAACGCTAAACTGAGTTCCTACTTTCGGGCCGCGGTTTTTATACTCGAAACTATCTCCATCGTTTCTTTTTTCTCCGCGTCGAGGGGCGTCCTCGAATTAGTCGACGTCTCAGTTGATGTGATGACATTAGTGTCGCATCGGTCTTTGAACGCGTGAGGAGGGAAAGCTGACTCGGCAAAATACGTTTAATGACATTGTGAAATGCGACGACGTCAGTAAACGTCAGCTATCTTGGCAGTTGTTTCGCTCCATCTTCAGGCCCCCGACTCACCTTCTCTGCAATTCCAGAATGTTAAAAAAAAGTCCACTGGAGAACCTCTTGCGCTTCCGATTATTCCTTCGAACTTTGAAAGTCAAGTCAAAAAAAGCTTCTTCTCTTCATCGGTCATGCGTGAATTTAGAGTGCCGCTACGGACGGTTAGTGCGTCGTCATGAACTCACATTTTTTTTTACGAATACGAAATCTTGAAGAATTCTTTTATCCGGCATACGGAGCATTAGCGTGACGTGTGAATACACGGTCTGTTCGAAACCCTTATGGTTCCCCAATGTCTTCTGGCAACAACGTCTAAACAATGTAGATTTTTGGGAGGAAATATAGCGGTGGGATGCATCAGAGGCCTTTGCTGGCGGAACACCTCTTCTGCGCAAATTCCCCCTCTTTCTCGTACGCTTAGTGCGAGTTTCCAGTCCAAAGCAAAACCCGAGGTAAAACGACGCAAAATAAATTTGTCCCAGAAACTTCCTCTAGACAGAAGCATCTGTCGAATGGAAATGGCACCTGCTAGCATGCATTCAGAGCAACTGCATCTAGCTCTCTTGGCAGGTCTTAAATTTGGACAATGCTGTGCTTACATCTCTGCTTTGTACTTCTTCAGTCTCGGTTCAATTTTTGCGAGACGCTCGATTTTTCTGCGCCCAGATGGAGTTGGGTTCTCGCATTCGATGTCCAAGACGGCTTTGAACCCGGCGCAAGCATTCTCACTGGTTTTATCAGTCACTTACCATATGATTTCATCACCGGCGATCCCATTTTTCTAGTCAACATTCGCCTTCTTGATGATGCAGATGATTTCGACAATACGACCGAATCGGAAATTACAATGCTAAAGGGCAATAAGCCCGTTCGAATCCATCGCGAATCTCAAAACACGACGTTCTCCGCGGTCTATGAAATGGAAGTCCTGAAAAAGACCGCCCCGAAGCGTGAACTTTTCATCTTATTACTAAAAAAATTCCCGCCGCAGTATCCCTTTGGCGTGTTAAATATTTCTCTCTCCACGGACAACGAATGGACCGCTGCAGCAATTCAAGCTGTCATAGATGCCAAAGTGCCATTGGACGAATGTGCGCTGACATTGGAAAGGACACCGAGTTTAGACCTCGTTAAGGCGCTCATGAGGCAAACTAAGTATAACATCTATATCAACACCACAAAAGACGGGTCTTTCGGCTTTCTGCCGGACGAATTCTACAGTCAACCTCCAGTTCTTGGATTTCGCAACTTTGACATTTTGACGTCTGAAACCAATTTGACTGACGAGACTCTGTGTAGAGGTCTCGCTTCTACTACTCTCCGACTGGGTCGAGCACCGAAACTCACTCGAGTTGGCCTTCGTTGCTGGCTTGACTTTATCATTCGGCCTACTGTCACTGAAGAAACTCCAATTTTAAGGAAACTCGATGCAGTTCTGGATTTTATTCCTGATGAGCGAATTCTCGAAGGCCTGAATTCAACGGTGGACTTGGCGGCAACGACAACAAATTTCAAGCAGTGGAAGTTTCATGCTCAACAGCTGGACTATGAAGTGACAACGTGGAACTTCAGTGTAATGCACAAGGGCAACTCGGACTATACAGTGAGCTTCGAAGCAGATTGGGATACATACTTTCGCGTTCAAGACAAGGAACAAGGAGCTGCCCTTACGACTCTGTACACCTCCTGGATGGTTGGGATTGCTCTGGTAGCCCTTGATCGCTGATTGATGTGCAAGGATTGACCGTATTTTATGCAAATTAAAACGGCTGTTTTAAGTGAAAATAGCAATTTAGCCGATTAATGCAGGATGCCTAAATGGCAAGAGCACTTTCTCTTTTGTTTAGCAAGGAAAAGTATTGTTCTAAAGATTGAAACACCTCGACTCCCCAATCGTTCGCTTGTATCGGGTGTCCCATATGTTTCCGGATTCTTTAATTTGGCTAAAGAGTTCGTATTTCAACACTTTCCGCCGTTCTAAAAGCAGTCTCTGGAAGGCCGGACATGCACCTACCACACCTCTTTGAGTTTGGACACGGAGCTTCACTGTCGAATTTTAAACGTTTTTTTTTGTTGTCAAGGTTTGGGTGACAAGTGCTAGCATGGCGCAAATATGGAATCTCGAACTTTTTCTTCAAAATTCATCTCCTGAAAATTTCGGTTGAACACAAGAGGGATGTTGTAGGCGCATGTATGACCTTTCTGTATGAATTTTTTGAGAGCTAGGAGCGGGCTAAATCAGAAAGTGCAAGTCAAAACCAAACAAGTCCGGAAACATATGGGACATCCGATAAATTGCTGACATTTACCACCGTCAACTGTTGTCGTCGAAATAAACTTAATCTTAGACTTAATTATTCCTCTTCGCTCTTTTCAATCAAAAATCGCAGCAACTCGCGCGGATAGAGCAACAAAAAAACGTGCGGCCAAAGGAGCGCGCGCTTTGAACAAATTCTGCGCGCTTTTGAAATGCGAAGGATTTCGCAAAATAAAGCACCGATCAGTGGTTCAATTTCTCAAGGTATTTCAAGTGTATTCACAAATTTTCATTGGGTTAAAACAATTTACTTTTTAGGGTTAAAAGATTCTTCGTTGCTGTTAAATGATTTCTCAGTTCGCTAAAGTTTAATGACGTCCAATCAAGGCCCCCAAGACTACAAGTTCCAGATTCGGAAACTTTTCGCCGAGGTTTGCAAAAGCAACTCAAACTGTTTTTTGTTCAGCATGAAAAATTGATCACTGCCCCATCTCCTTTGTCTACGGACTCAAAATACTTCAAAGTTTGTCATTTTTTTGTTGTTTCAAAATTGTTTCAGAGCTTGAGATCTTACGTTCGAGGTTGCGATGAACCGGCAACAGTTGATTTTGTCAATTTTCTGATCGAATGTCTTCAAAAAGGCGATTCTGTTAGACGGCACGGACTTCTGCAGCTCATTCATTACTTCTTTCTTCGTTCACACGCTTTTCGATTGGCCATTGTCGACCAGCTAAGAGTAACTTTCTCGCGTTCTCTTTGATGAAAATTTATTCAGGAAGTGCTTCATTTAGTAGCTGAAATCGATCCACTGCGACGACCGCTTCCGCCACCAAGTGATTTTGCTGCCACCTTGAAAGTTCTTGCAATCAAATGCCTCAAAGAGTGGCACGAGAAGTTTGCTGCCGGATACCCAAAACTCGAGAGTGCGCACGATTTCCTTAAGGTGAGAAGGGAGAAACCCGTTGACACTATGCTTCAGACATCAAAAGCGCTTGATTATGAAAGAGTCGACGCCGAATTGCTTGTTGAGCGACAACGAAAAGAGGAGGCGCGGCGTCGAAAAGAGCAACACGCGGCGGCCGTCGTCGAACAAGTTCAAGCAAAGTGGCTTCAGGTTCGTTTCTTGCTGAAATTGAGAATCTTTGCAGTTAAAAGACGAAGTGACGAGGAATTTGACTGAAGCAGAGAGCTCGCTGCAGTTGCTCGTGCCAAAATTCGGCGAACTTGGTGGACACGAAGATTGCCAATTGAAAGCGGGAACTAGCCATGATCTGGTTTGTTATCAGATCATTGAAAATATAGGCTTCAGACCCTTCACGGGTATTCCGCAAGGGAAACACTGACCGTCACAGTGTCTTTGGAAGCACCGAAAGTGGAAACCAGCGAAGACAATGCTGTTCTAATCGAAGCAATCAGGGACTCAAGAGCTCTTCTCTCCTTTCACTTGAAGAAGATTGAAAGGTTTTTATCGAAACTGACCGAGGCTGGTGCTGAAAGGGATATTTCTGTGAGTGATTTCTTTAGCTAATTGACAATGAACCATTCAGCTTATTCGCGAGCTCATCGAGACGAAAAACAACGTCAAATCACAACTCGAGAAAATTGACGAGCTGAAATTATCACTGAAGAAAAGAAAGCGGCCAAATGGAAGCGATGATGAGGATGAGGAATGGGAGGATGTGCCCGAGAAGGAGATCGAGGAGTTTGTTCCACCTGACGAGGTTTGTGACTTGTCATTTTCTAGAGTCGACCGGTATTTTCAGATTCCCTCTTACGTCTTTGAGCACATTCGACGCCAAGAAGAAGCTGATCGACCAGGGCCGAGTGGAATCGGTCAGACAACAATACAAAAGAAAGAGGAAGAAGAGAGCAAGAGAATACCAACCCTTCCCTTCGGACTGGATCTCAAGTACTGGGGACAAAAGCTCGAGCCAGCTGAGGTTCCGAGAAATAACACCGATGGCCATCGCTTCTGGCGACCGCCACAGGATGATGCGTAAGTGCTTGTTCTATTCAATTGAAGTTTGAACTTCAGCGAGAAAGTCGAAAGCCCTGCCGTGTACTCAACACGGGTGATGACTTTTATCGGTGAAACAAAGAGACCGAAGAAGAAATGCAGTGCTCGCTTGGAAAACGGAAAACTCTGTCCGAGAATGGATGCTGAGAGGTAAAGAAGTAATCAAGCGGGAGTAAAACCGTCTCTAGGTGTCCATTTCATGGCAAAATCATCGAGAGGGACGCCGAAGGATTTCCTCTTAAAGAACTGCCCGAAGAGGAAAGACAGAAGCAAGAACAGAAACGGAAGGAGGAAGAGGAGAAGGATGAAGAAGAATACATGGAAGACTTGGAGAGAGGGCGAGGGCTGAGGAGCACTGGACCAAGGAGACCACCAACACAAGCACAAGAGACACGGACACGGTTACAAGTGAGTAGTTTCATAAAAATAGCAAAAAACCTTCTAGAAAAAGCTTCTCGATAAACGAACTATCAAACGGGTGGGCGAGACATTGGATGCGATGCAGCAGGCGCGGGCCGCCAAGAAGTTCGAACACCAGTTCAACTACTCCTTACAATAGTGTTTATTCTTGTTCCATTTGCCAGTGAGTAAATTGTGGATATGTATTGTACAATACATACTGCATATGACGAAAACATGAATCAGAAACGAAAAGTCAAGAGCAATTGCGAAAAATCTCGCACGTAGTACCTAAGTGAATGTTTTTGTTCATAGGTCAGTGCATCGTGTGGACAGCAAAGTGGTCATCTCTTTCTTGTTATTCGACTTAAATGAAACAGGATCTTGTTGGAGACGTTGACTGATATCTTTCAGGCGCTGAGTTAGCACTTTCAGCAAAGCCCGCAGCGGCCAAGTGATCATTAGTGAGAGAACGCGAAAGAGATAGAAGAAGAATTGAAGAGTCACCAGAAAGAGACCCGAATACATGAGAAGAGCAATCACAGCGACGCCAGCCAAGATGTAAGCAACGCTGCGCCAGTATTTCTGGATGGTCGACCACACGTCGGTTAGCCACGGAATCTCCAGTCCGTCAAACAGCGCAAAGCCTCCAGTAGTTCTTCCTTCTAGTCCACGTACATTGACTTGCTGTCCGTGAATCGGATAAAATACTTCTGAAACCGATTGTAAATGTCCTCGTAAAATAAACTCGTGCCAATTTTCACCGCAAGCAGCTTTACACGTTTCATTAACTTTGCCTGCATTAAAGTGCCAGTTGAAGTGGCTCGCGTTAGTGCATTCAATTTCCTGCCGAAGGTTTGTACAAATTATGTCGACGACAGTCTTGCTCGATCGTGATTCGCAGTAAAGCGATACATTCGCGCCTGCTGCGCAGTTGTAGCAACCGCGTACAGTGGCGCTCTTAATGTCACAGTCTCCCTGATGTTTAATGCGTTGGAAGCGAATTGCCGGCCCAAGCGTAGCGATTGTCACTACCGCCGATCCCACCTTCGTTTCAAAGACAATGGTACCATTATTGTAGAGCAGCACAAACTTCGCCTCTTTCCTTGGAAGTGCACCAATCTCCATTAGCTGCGTCAAATTCTTCTCCATGCAATTACACTTTATGTGTTGATCGATTGGATAGCAGCGGCAAGTATCTACAAGGTCCTTGCAGTCTTTGATGGAAGACGAATTTTCATAGCAAACGACATCTGGCTGGAAGCCGAATTCGAGAATAGCAGCGTGAGTATTATTGAAAAGGTACTCGTTGAAAAGAAAACGATGCTGTGCAGGCTGAAGCCCATCCAAGCGGAATGAAAAATTTGCGTGTTTCCAATCTAATCCACGATCAATACTTGCCGTTTCTGTTGTCCATTTTGATTCACCCACGAGCTTCCATGAAATGTTGAATACAGCCTTATCATGCCATGTCGTAAGGTGCGCGAGTTCATAAAGCATAGAGTCAGCTTCTTGCACATAGGTCCGATAGTAGAGGCATGTAGACGTGGGGAATGCGCAGCGATTCGACCAGCCTGAGGTATAATCAAGACAATAGGTGAAGCCAGAATGGTTGTTTCCATCTTCTAGCTCCGGCACCTCATTATTTGTCTCATTGATAATGCTGCATTTCCCACCTTGACATGAACCAGTGGCCGGACATCTCAACCTGTACACATAGAGCCGCCTCACATTGCGAGTGAATCCATGTCTAACCTTCTTGCCTGTTTGTTCAATATGCAGGAACTCCACTTCCATCTCCCCGACAGTTTGGTTTTCGTGTTGCAATCGCAAACAGGCTTTCTTCTTTTGGTCGTTCAAGCGCAGTTCTAGCTTATAGTCAAAACTACACTTATGTGTATATGTATCGTCCAGCACCTCACACATTGATGATTGCAATTCGACAGTAGTCACGTCGTTGCAAGCTTGTGCGATTTGAAAAAGGACAAGGACACTGATATAGAACAAGCGACCCTGAAGGTGTAGCATTGATGGAGTTTGCGTAAGCTTGCGAGTAAGCTTTGTGAGTGTGCTTGCTGCTTTTAAAAATCGACGGACTGCTACAATTAGCATCTCGAGTTACTGAATGAAGGAAAAAACGCGACAGTATTCGAGAAGAAAATGTTACGATTCGCCTAGTAGATTTGCCGTTTGATAGATGAAGAAAACTTGAAATCCTTTTAAAGGTCTAAAAGCAATACTCGTACGTGATGAACAAAGGAATTTGTCGCAGAGACCGGCGTCTAAGTGGCAAGCAGCTTCTTTTAAGCGCTGCTGATACGGAGTTGTGAAACCCATTTTGTTATGGGCTTCATGACATACGATACTGTCTTTTCCTCTTACACGCCATCTATCGCCGCTTTGCCTTAGTGGTGGGGAAGTTTCGGATTAGGTGGTTGAACTTAGCAGAAGCCGTATTCTTCATGAGACTGTCGGCTGAACATCTGACGGTTTCGCTAAAGATAACTCGACAAACAACTGTTGAGTTATAGTAAAATGAAGTAAAAAAGAGTTTCGAAAGATTTCTCTTTTTAAAGCTCTATCAAGACACTTTCTCAAACACGCCGCCTTTTAGTGCCAAGAGGACTGATGCTATCAAGTATCAATCCTCTTGCCATGCTAATGGATGCAACAATTATTGGCAAACGTTTAAACTATTATGAAAGTGAAATTATTGTAGGTGGCTCGAACGGTGGCGATGTGAAATCCTTGCTAATTGCTCAATGTCTTGCGTTTGCTTCTTTTTCTCACTGAATACAGTTCAACTTTATTTTGGTTGGCAGTCAAATTAAGACAAACAACAACAAATTGCGTCTTAGAGCATAGGAGTCATCTTCAATGCAGAACGATCTTCGGTTAAATATCTGAGCTCTTTTCCGTCTCCTGCAGCAGCATAGTCCTTTCTATCACAGCCGCTCGCTTGTCCGTGCCGTCTTCTTTGTTCTGCAAACTCAGCTGGAACTTCTCGTAACACTGTGTGCGCTTACCTCGACGTCCTCGTGTGGCTCGCCAGCGAAACATGGAAATGTACAGCGAAGATGAGAGTGTTGGGAACAAGCTTTCAAGCGACCGAAGCAAGCATAAAGTGCGATCGCGATAATCGCTGTCAGTAGAGGCAGAAGTATGAGGTAATTATTTTGAATAAATAACCATGTTTGTTCAAAAACGCTGCAAAAGCCAGAATCAGGATTCCCAGAAGCCTCATGTCCATTTCCTTGACTGACTTGTCCGTTAATGCGAAATGATTCTTCCGTGGCAGACTCCAAAAGTCCTTTCAAAAGGAATTCGCCAGACTGTCCTCCACTGCATGTGAAGCTACACTTTTCGTTCACTTCTGCATTGTGAAAGTGTGCGACGATGTAATTATTAATTGGTTTGTCAATGGATAATTCACAGTCAATGCTTGCAACGAAGCTCAAGCACTCCAGCTGAGCCGCCATCTTGCTAAAGCGCGATCTGCATAAAACTGACACATTCGCGCCCTTAGCACAACTGTAGCATCCAGAGGCTGCTGCCTTTTCAACATGGCAGTCTTTCGCCTCAATGCTGCGAGGTAAGCGGATGGGTAACGCATCCTTGAGGTCAGCTTTGGCAACTTCGTGGCAGCTGCTGGGAAACATGAGAAAAACAATGTAGATTAGTCGGTCAAGTCGGTTGACGAATTGTGCCATCGATAAAAAAGTTAAGCAGAGCACAATTACTTGCGTTAATTTGGCAGTTGAAGAGAGCCAGAATAGCTTGTCTGAAAATTACATAAGTCTACACCAGCTCTCCTGTACCAGCAACGATGGCTATTTTCGCGCAAGCAAAACATTCATACGTCAATTTTGGCTTGCAATTAGGATCTCATAAATATTATAGCGCAAACAAGTATGATTCGCAAGAGTCAATGAAAGAGATAAAAAAGACGCCTTCATCCCTGATTCAAGACCGCCCGGTTCTCAAGAAGTGCATTTAAACACGGCCAACTCTTTCACAAAAAAGGTCTTTTATGCTATAATAGCGGAAATAATATCAGACGTCGCTCCTAACATTTCTACATCAAATTCTGACGGGCGCGGCAAGGTTCATAAGCAAAAATGGCGCCACGAGCGTTTGACTTATGCGAAACCAGCATCTACGAGCTGAGTAAGCCGGGCGCACAGCGAGCACTTCTTTCTGATAAGAGGCCCCTTTCCTTCTCCTTCGCGCCAGCTGCCAATCGATTGGTTTTGAGACACATCAAAGAATGATCATCGTCCAGAAAACACATCTTGCAAGAGATAGTACAATACCTAGAATTTCTGAAGCACAGATGTAATATATGCTAGAGGTTGACAGCAGCGTTGAAAACTTGAACTTTTAGGCTTCAGTCTCTTCAGTTAGAAGAACTATTGCGTATAGAGCGGACAGCTATATGGCCCCCGGCGCGAGCGCCGGGGGAAGTTTCCTTTGGTCAGGCCCTTTTACTCTCCTTGAGATCTGAAAACTTCCAGTTCTGGCGTCCCAATCAACATTTTGAGCTGCTCTAAAGCGCATCGTCAATGCGACTCCCTCTTCTACCTGGCAGTTTTTGAATCTTCGAAAAAGGTGCAATCGCGGCCGAGAACTGGAAGTTTTCAGAGTTCTCCGAAAATGTCCGTGAATATGTACATATGTGGGTTTGTCACGCAGAAGGTTCTAGAACATCTGTCAAGAGAACCTCAGTACTACTTCCCGTTCGATTCAAACACCTACAATATTTTTTACTACCGAGCAGCCACGAAGGCTGCAACTAAAGGAGCCTTCGAGAAGCCTCTGGAAGCTTCGAGAATGTTCTAGAACAAAGGGGCAGTAGAAACTGTCAACTTTTCTCCGGCTTGCCGCTTGAGTGTTTCCTTTGGAGAAAAGCCCGTGCAATTTCTATCTCGATAGAGGCCCAAAGGGCGAGAAAAGGGGAAGTTTCCTTTGGTGCAGATG
>JAQIXL010002992.1:0-11460 GCA_034700245.1 Poikilolaimus oxycercus | reverse complement strand
CTGAAAACACCACAATAACAACACGAATGCGTAGGAAGCAGTTTCACCATCTCTTGTCTTGCCCACGTCTCAAACGGACGGTTAACAGCTCAACATCTCCTGCTCACTTACTGATCTCTTGTTCACGTAGTTTGGGGTTTTTCTTCAAATCCGCCAAGGTGATAGGTGTTGCAGAGACGGCAGCAGCAGCCACAATAACCGCGGTCTTCTCGCTTCTGTACCCAACTTGAACACGTTGAAAGTACGCCACGCTGCTCCGTTGGATCCGGAGCAGACGGGATGTTGCTCCCCTTACGCTTCTCACGTCCCTGCTTCTCCGACAGATCACAGTCGAAACATCGGAGTAAGAGTTCTAAATCTTTTGGGAAAAAAAGTCCTCGACCAACCGCCGTCAAATCATTGCGGTTTGGCGTTTCGAAAGCTTCCGATGACGAGCTGTCAGCTCCAATCCCCTCCAAGATTGAGCCGCGTCCATCGTGCAACGCTAAAAAAAATAAGTAGGTGCATGAAGAGAATAATCTCACGAACCTTTTTCTGTCTTGTAGGAAATGATCATGTTGCCTATTGGCTGCTCCCCTCCATTGCGAATATTGCAGAGCCGCCATACAACTTTGAACAATGACAAAGCAGTCACTGCATGAGGATGACGAAAGCGATGGCGATCTCAACGATAGTGGATCTTGGCGGGATTTTTGGTCAAGTTGTGACCCAAACTCCGCACTCTGAATGACTGAAATTCTAGATGGAGATTGGACAAACCGCGGCCTGTAGAGGCAGTAGAGGGTGAGACGATTCCGAAATTGCCGACCAAGTGAAGTGAGCTTCATCCATTCTGCCGTGGAAACGGAGAAAACGGTGCGGGCAGCTGACTCCCCTTGGCTTCAGTTCGATCTCCCCTCCACACGAACGTCGACGGCCATCCAGACGCTTCTTCTGAGAGAGCCTTTCGGCTCTTTCATTGGTTCCAACGAGCACTGCAACAGAAAAAAGGTCGCAAAAGCTAATAGAGAAGCGACGGAAATCTAGACCAACGAACAGAAAATCCCCCCTACTAGAGCATCTCGAACTCCCTGCGCGGCTGAGCGTTGCCGACACGGGCTTGCCTCGGTTGAAGCAGTGCGTCTAGCTGACTCCCCTTACGCTTCTCAGCCGAATCACGGTAACTAAATCTGACCAAATCACAAGCGCAGCAACAACGACAATTAGGCCAACACAAGTTGCGCGAAGGGAAATTGCAATTGGAAAAGATTACTGTATCTACCGCTACGGGAGCACCACCGCGCGATCAGGATTTTTAAATTCCAATTATTATACAGTATTCCGCCAAGCAATTTTGACGAAGACGATCTTTTCAAACGTACATTGGGATATTATGAACCCGTCCACTTCTTTGCGACTGAAATGAGTTCTTTATTATTTCTCAGCATATTCTCGCTGCCGAACAAACAGAAAAACAAACAAGCAATAATAAACGAAGTGATAGTTTTCACGGGCGAGGTCGCTCCCCTTCCTGTTCAGGATTGACTGCGTGCATCACGATGAGAAGCACGCTCTCCAAGGCCTCCTGCGTCGTGTAACGAGTCTTCGATATCGGCATATCGATCTGCAACGACAATTAGAAAGACATTGAGTCAAACCTTGTCGAAATGGCGTTGTGCGTACTCGAAGTATATCTTCGCTCTTTTCGTGTTGCTTCTCTTAACAGCTGTCATCACTTCAATGAGAAGACTTGCGCTAAAACATCCCAATACGTTAACCCAGCAGTAGTCAAGCCTTACATTTCAGGATGAACTAGCTCGCGGTTAACGCCAGGAAGATCAAGAGCAGCTCCTTCCTTCATACTTTGAAACGTACGACGAGACGAAGAGGTGCCCATGGACGATCCGGTTGCAGCCACGTTGGCCGAAGAATGTCCCTTTGGAAGATTGGTGCCCGGTCGGTTCATTCGATCCGTTCTTCGACTGACGACTTGACACTTCAAGGTCTTGGCATGTTGATCTAAATAATAAACATCGTTAGAAGATTAAAAAACAAACCATTGGCCGGTCGGTTCACAACTTCGTTCACATCATATGGCGCAGGTGGAGATGGAACAGCTCCCCTGACACGTCCGCCTTGGGCAAATGGCACTCCCGAAGAGGAGGAAACGATGGGAAATGGAGCAGCCATATCATGTTTGAAGCGCTTCGCGTGCTGACCTACAGAAAGCTTTAGTAGATCGAAGAGCTCACCATAGGAGAGCTTGCGAATCGAAGTCGAAGGTTTCGTGACCGCCGTCTCGGCTTTGCGCTTTCGACGAGCCGAGGGCTCTTCAATAGAATTGCCTTCTTCATCCACCTTGTCGCCGGTGTCCATCGAAACTTTTTTGATCGGCTTCTTCAACGCGGCTTTCCAAGCATCCGACACTGAAATGTTTCAGATTGGAAAACCTGAGAAAACCCACGGTCGTCATCATCGCCCTTGTAGCGGCACTTCGTGAGTGGCACTTCGATGCCAACCAAGTGAAGATAGACAAATTGAGCACGATTAACTTCGAAAAGCCCCTTGCTGAAGTTCGCCTGATCATCGAATTAAAGGCATGAAAACACTAGTTACCTTGGTCATCTGCACGATTGAAGCGATCCTCGGTTGCTGGCTGACGAAGAAGTTTGTTTCCTTGAGTTGACGAGCGATGCGACGAATGGTGGCACGCATTGACTCTTCACCCGTGTATTGGTCAGCCAAAGCGAGGGCGAATTCCAGCTCGGTCCTCTCACGCTCCCCTTCAGCTTCAGCGTGAAGTCTCTGCAGCTCCTGGAAGACAGGCCGAACTTCTGCGGCAATCCTCGACTCGTGGCCTTTCACTTGCTGAAAACAGCTTTCATGTTGTACGTAATGAACAAAGAAACGGACAGACGACATTGAGCTGTAGAATCCGCCAATTGTGAAGCTACAAGGGCGCCTTCCAAGAATCCTCTCGATCTCAGACCATGCTTGTTTCGACAGTGGCGACTTATTGTAGAAGATCGAGAGACGAATATCAGCCCATCTCTCGCGCACTAATGGGAGCATCGCGTCGAAGTACTTGCAACCAATCATCTCGCCGTATGAGAAGTCCGGCCAGCAGTTGGCATAGACCTCCCCTCGCGATTTCAACTTGCTTTGCTGAAAACGAATTTGCAATTTCTTTAGTGAAATGAAAGAAGATGCAAACCTCGTTAGATCTTCGCGTATCTTATCAACAAGAGAGACTCCCCTTGCGATTCAACTTGATCCAACAGTCGTCGTGCTGACTGGGCCAGCAGATGACTGAAACAGTCAGAATAAGCAAAGAGAGGATACAAAGGAACGCATCGCAGTAGATGAATGCTGCATGCTCTGGGATAAAAGCAAGCTAGTGCAGGGAAGCAGCCCTAAGCCTCTTTCGGAACAGCCAAACTGCGCGCAGAGGGGAGAAAAGCGGCCTGACGCATCGCATTCGATCGGGAACAAGCGAAAAGAAGACGAAACACACTCAAACAGAGAGAAACAGAGAGAAAGAGAGAGAAATAAGACGAAACGAGCGGCATTTGGCAGTGCGGAATAAATTAGGCTAATCTGTGGCGACTTTTACCGGGCCCGGTGGCGGGAAATACCGGTGGCGACTTTTGTCATGGCGTGGAATGCATGTTGCCGATATTCTCCTTCACGTATTGCTTCATAAACATTCCACAAACAGCAATTCTAGAAGATTGCAAAAGATGCGATGACTTCTCTTACGCTATAATTGATGAGAGTTGAAACAATTCAGCTGTTAGATACGCCATATATGGACCAAGAAAGATGAACACTGGAGCAATGGTTTTCACTTGATCTGTGCATCTGAATGTTTTACATTCAATCCTCACAATAACACTCCTTACTTTGTAAGGAAAGCGACGATTGCGGCGAAAAGAACTCCGACGAAAGCCTGGAAATAAGTGCGCAGTCGAAATCAACTTACCCCACCAAGTGCCACGACGAAGAAGCTTGCGACGCCCGCGGCGTAGTCGACGGCAATCACTTTTTCAGCGCCAATCCCCGCAAATCCCATAAAAACGTGGTAGAGGACCTGGAATGGAGACAGATCTCTTTGACAACATCACGAAAGCGTTACGGCGTTTCTGCACTTACCACGGTAACTCCATCGTTGAGAAGCGCCTCACCGAAGACGTTTATGAAGAGAAATTCGTTGACGTGGATTTCCTCAAAAACCGCAATCACAGCAACCTAAAACAATTCTAAAACGTGTGCTAGCAAGAAATGTTGACAATTGGAGAAAAAAAACAAAAAAAGTACCGGATCGACTGCCGAGATAAGCGCGGAAAACACGAGGATTTCGAAAGCATTAAAGCCGACAGAGAAGAAGTTGAAGTGTTGACACAGCAGCAATGACAATCCTAATGATGGAAGACTAAGATTTGTGAAGTTCGATACGCACCAATAGCCATAGTGTTCCAGATGGTTCCGATGACAGCAAAAAGTAGAACGGAGTCAATGTTTTCAAAAAGAGCTCGATTTGGCATAAAGTAACCTGAAACTTATTAGAACGAGCTTTTGAACTCGCCTGCTTCAAATATCACCGGCGGTAAAAGGTAGAGAAAGAACGTGTGGCTTTCAAGATTGAAAATGCTGTCTTGAACGCGGATCTAAACGTTTCTTGTGCAATTCAGGCCGCTTCATACCAATTTCAAGAGTTCACCTAATGCCAAACCGACGATAATTAGTAGGGCGGAGTCCGGGAACAAGTTGGCAATTGGTTGGTAAATATGAAAGACTTTAAACCGTGAGTCGGTGGACGTATGACAATCAAGTCAAACCAATCTTCATAACACTTGCGATGAGGAGCCAGGCGGCTATAGTGTACGGCGTACTCACATTGTCCCATTCTAAGCCGGCAATCTAAACCATTGATATCTAGACGCTCCTTTTCCAATAGGCTGTCGTAATTTATGATCATATTAAACTTTGCCTGTATTCTGTCGTGCTTCAAATGTGCCTGATGGTCACCATGACCCTCCTTCTCACTGTTATGCGTTAAAGTGCTTGTGGAGTCAGGAGCCACTGATGTTGTCTAAAACGCCGAGTTAGCTTCAGTTTTGTCTCACAGAAAGTGAACTTGGCGTGTGAATAACGTCCACTGTCTGAGCTAGTCGGGCAAACTGTAAGAAGACGCAAATGATGCTGATCCTCGTTGAGCGTGAACAGAGGAGCATCCTGAGGCTTTGTCACCGCTTCAATACGAACCAGAAACAAGTCTTTCAGTGGGAGTATGCAAATTTCGTCGCATTTTCTCGTGTTACGATCTAAACGGATGAACACGAGGCGTACAAATCGATCAATTTGGCAACGTCAAACTTCCCTTTTCGCTGTTAAAGCGGAATCGGTCTGTGGGAATTGAATGAAACTGATCAGTGGCTACGGCAAACATGCAATCTCTCAAATATTGAATACAAGGTTTGTTTGAGAACGACAGTATTACACCAAGAAGTAAGATTTAGAAGATGTAAGTGAACATATGAGGAAGGAATTCGATATTCTTAACTAGCTCGCAGCACCAAAACTCGCTCGCTTTTAAAGGTCGGAGAGGCACGTCACCTTTGGATTGTTTTTTGCAGAAGGGTGAGAGCCATAAGCCCCCTTTCGCCTTCATTTTTTCCTCACCGTTGACACCAAACAACGCATCCGGCCCCCATAGAAGCGATCGAAAAGTGCGGTTCAAAACTAAAGCGGCAAGAAAATAAAATAATGACACCATGAAGAATAGCTCGCGCAACAGGACGAGGTCGCCGATCGAGGGTGTCCCGAGACCGCGCGGTGAATCGTCAAGAGCGGGTTTCCGAAGGCGGACAGGGCGACAGAAAGAGAAGGAGGAGAGAAGAGAGGCCAGGGGGGTGACGTTTTGATGCGTTTCTGTAGGCGCGAAGGGGACCCTTCTGCCGTGGTTTGCCGTCTACGAGCGATTGGTCTTGACTGCTCACACGACATCGCACATCAACGAGAAGGGTCTCCACACGACGCTACCACGCCATAAACGTCTCCAACTCTATCTCTTTGACGCACGGTTTTTCTCTTTTTTCAAATCAAAGCGTTGATGGCACTTACAACGACAAATCATTGCAAGCAATAATTTGAGCCGCATAACCACGGTGAATCAAATGTTGTGTTTTATTGAACTGTGCACAACTTGACCGCATCGTTGCCATCACGCATGGACTGTTTTGGGAATTAGAGGTGATCATGAAGGACTTCGTTGTAAGTTGGCGGCGGATTCGTCTGAACCTCACGAGGAGAATAGGCTGGCGGTGCCGGTCGGCATTCATTCTCTTGATTTTCTTCGGCGATTTTCTTTTGCAGCTTTGAGAATGCGTTGAATAGCACATAAGACTTATCGCTCTTTAGTACTAAGCATCTCCACTTACTTCAAAGATGTTGAAGATAACTGAGCTAACGACCCAGACAATTCGCCACTTTGTAATATCAGCATTAGTCTTTAAGCGTAGCACTAAATCGAAGATCACAAACGCTGAAACGGCAGTCTAAAAGTTTGGGCTTCTAATTGCTCATGTGAAAGCCATCAAACCTTGTAAATAATATTTGGAGGACAATAGTGAGGCCGTGATTGATAAATGCAGATGATGCTAAGCGTAGCCGTGATGGCTGAAAATCCGTAGCCGGTCATAACAGCCAACGGTTTCGAGGAAAGCGTGTCAACAATCAAGAAGACTGCATTCATACAACTGATGAAAACAATAACAGACTGTGATGCAGGACTCTGAACGATGGTTTAGAGCTAGGAAATGCGTCAAACCAGTAGACGTGCCAGAATTGTAGGCAGAAGAGTCTTGCGATTGAAGCAAGGCGTTGCGCATCCCATTTAGAGAAAAAAATCAATTTGTGGACGAAACGATCGCGAAAACAGCCCGCTGGTGTCAAGGTGAGAACGGAGTGCGAAGAGTGCCAGCGCGGGGAAGTGTTTCAAAAGAGCGTGTTCTTCTTTGTTACACGCACTGAGGTGAGTTGGGCGGGACGCGCCTTTCTTAACTTATTAGTGTCGCTCAACATTTCGATTAAAGGAGCATGCCTAATTGTAAGTCCTAGTCAGAAGCTCCACGGGCACTTATAGCCAGGAGAAATGAATTGAGGAAAGACGCGACTGGCTTTGCTCGAGTCGAACTAACGGCGGTGAACAAGGCGCCACGAGCCAGCTGGAAGGCAGACATCGAGCGGAGGAACCACGACTTTGTTGAAGACGCTGTGCAAAACGGCAAAAGCTTAAAGAAGGCCTTGCAGAAGTCGGCCGTCGGTCGTCACGGCATCTTTCCGCTAACGGACGCCCGAGGCCACGTTTGTGAGACCAACGACGAGATGAACGACGTCATGAAGGAGTTTTTCGACAATCTCTACAGTTCTAAAGTTTCTATTCTACTGGCGCTGGACCGAACGCATACAGTTTTCTTTCCTTTCCTTGAAGAAGAAGTTTATTCCGCGCTCAGTGGAACGAAGAAAGGCACGGCTCCAGGAATGGACGGCATCACGAGCGACGCTTTGAAATTGGCCGCCGACCTGCTTGCTGCCCATTTGACAACTATCTTCAACCAGTGCGTGCAGGAGGAAACGATCCCGCAGAACTTCGCCGACTCAAGAACTGTTCTCTTGCACAAGAAAGGCGACCCGAGGCTAATCACCAACTACCGGCCAATCTCCTTGCTACCAACAATCGGGAAGCTCTTCACAAAAACATGTGACCTGCGGCTACAAACAAGCCTCGAAGGACAACAATCGGAAGAACAGTTTGGGTTCTGCAAGAGGAGGTCCACCATCGATGCCATCCACGTGCTCAACCTCCTTATTTCAAATTGCCGCAAACACAGCATGCCCTACTTCCTTGTTTTCTTGGATCTCGAGAAAGCATTCGACTCGATCAAGGTCAATGCTGCCGTCAACGCACTTGCACGACAAGGTGAAGATCAAGCGATCGCTCGATCCATCCTCGCCATCTACAACTCGGCCAAGTCGGAAGTCACGGTCAACAAGGAGACGGTGGAGATCGAAGTGAAGAGAGGAGTTCGCCAGGAAGACAATCTATCGCCGAAGCTTTTTCAAATCGGCCTTCGAAGAAGTCTTCAGAGGTCTCGACTGGAAAGAACGCGGCATCAACATCGACGGAGCTAACGATTGAACTGACCGTAAAGGCAATTCCGTCTAGCATACACAATAGAGAAAGGAGCAAATGCTTCATCGATTAAGATCGGTGGGGCGAATGGTGACACGTCCAAAATCACCACCGTAAACATCCTCGCGTTGTCGCATGAACGTGGCGATGGAGCGCACGGTGAACTGGTTGAGCATCTCTCCGCGTTCATCTTCATCCTCGCTCGCCGAAGCGGATGATGGTTGCATGGATGACGCCACTGATGTTCTTGGCGGGCGTAATACGACCGGAGAAGGCATAGCTCTTGACTCTCGTACTGTTCCAGTCTCCGGAACTTGGCGACCCAACTGCAACAAAAACGCTTGAAGAGTCTCTGTACAATGCCGCTCACCTCGGTTTCGGCCGTCTTGCGCAGCCAAAACACATCCAAACTGTTCTCTAGAAGGAGAAGCGCTGCGAAGACGCCGTTCTCAATGGTGATATAAGTGACACGGTTGATCACTTTCGCCACTGGCATTCCGAAGAAGAAAAGAATAGCAATTACTGGCGAATACTGAAAGATCGTGCGACAGTTTGTTAAGAAGCAAGTTCGCATCTTGAAGCAAGTTGAACACTCACCGGTGCATTCGAAGGCATAATGTCACC
Organism: Poikilolaimus oxycercus; assembly: GCA_034700245.1. Lineage (NCBI taxonomy): Eukaryota > Metazoa > Nematoda > Chromadorea > Rhabditida > Rhabditidae > Poikilolaimus > Poikilolaimus oxycercus. The sequence continues at coordinate 2,663 of JAQIXL010002992.1, read as the reverse complement.
AAGACCGATTGTCGATAAGGATATGAAGGAGAAGTAAAAAGCATGGAAGAAGCTGATGCCGGAGCCGTGTGGTCCCATTACCGCGTCGTAGTTATAGACAATAACTGTAGCGAAGATCAGATAGCCGAGCAGCAGAGAAAGGCAAAATTTCAACGGCAGTCGAATCACTTCATCATCAAAAGTCGGAAGGCCACGAGAGCGCCGAACCCAAACCAATGCTCTGGCATAAAGCTGAAAAGCGTGGGACTTCTTAAGCACAAAGAAGGTCACTTTTGTTATAACAACCAATGCAAACTGTCCAAAGTCTCGAAGCACGACTAGCGTTAATGGAATGCCTGCAAAAAGAATTGGTGGGTCTCTCCGAATTTGCTTCACCGATGAGTCCATAAATGATTGTAATCATTTGACCTGCTGTCGTATCGCAAGAGATTGTTCCTAAAGCATGATTAAGAAATTTTGCGAAAGTCGATCGAGTATACCGTATCCAACCGTAGTATAAATGGTGGAAGAATAAAAAAATGAGCTTCCAAATGTCCACTTCAGATTTGCTTCCGAATCGCTTGCTTTGTAGAACGTTGATCCATCGTAGAGATCTTCGAGTTCAAGCATGGACACGTACGCTTGCTGAAACTAATCTCCTCGCTAATCTTTCCACTGCCAGTTTTGCACAGCCACGAGTTAAGTCGAAAACTTGCCTTTAGAAGTGCCTCCATATCTTTCACTGGTGGCAGAGAGTTGTTGGCGTTGAGCAAAAGAATAATTTTGGCGAAGCTGTTTAGCTCTCTATCTAAGAGAGTTCGTCTTTCATTCATTGTCTTAAGCGTCAGTGTGGAATGAGGAAAACTTGCACGGAGTTCATTCTTCGATTCGAGGCTGTAAAAAATCCAGGCTCCAAGAAGTGCGTACATGCCCATAACGACAAGCATGAACAGATGACGAAGGCCCATTTTCCGGTGGTAGTGGGCAAACCAATAAAAGGACTCACGGAACTCTAAATGAATTCATGCGATATGGATTAGCCTACTGTTTGTTTCCCGAAGTTTCCTTTTCTTATGTTTCGCTGTTATTCCGGCCTCAATGTTGATCTTTTTGTCCTTTTGGTCAGTTGTCTGTTGAATTGTGCGAGGAAATTCACCATTCTCAGGAGACTTCTAAAAGCTAGAGTGATTAAAGCACTATCGATCCTTTGAAAAAGAAATTTCAGTGCACTCCTGACGTTTGGCCATTCTAGATATTTTACCTTAGGTGGTATATTCAGTTTGTCGTCAGTAGAAGATGTGTTGGGCGCGCTTTTTGCCTGATCGATGTCGACCGAATTTGTCGTTTCAGCTATTTCTAGAGGTTTCAATTTGTTGCCAGAGGAATCGGCATTCCGTGCTGCGCGTTGCTTCTTCCATGCCCACGACTTCTTCCTCTTTGGCGCAACAACATTCCGGATCTCCTCGTCATTCTCCGAATCTTCTTCCATAACCACGCCCAATGGGTTTGGAATTTTGCGATTTGGTTCATTAGCTCCGTCTGGAGGCTGCAATTTCCTCTTGACATTAGAAGCAAGTTGACGTACATACCTGCTCGTTCCGCATCGGTCTTCGACAGTACTCCTTTTTGAAGCCAAACAAAAGAACTCAGAGAAAATAGCTCAGACAGGTACAATCGATTTCAACGTGACCAGGACGATCAAAAAGACGACAACGATGAGTCGGGGCGGGCAACAGCTTCCTTTCCGTGAGCGCCTTGGTACCGCCAACCGAAACGCCGAGAAGGTAATAAAACCACGACGACCCTTCTCACTGAAGTGAGGTCGCTTTTGATCACAGATCTGGTTCGGCACGGCAGCATGAACTCGTGATAGGCAATCCATATAGACAGATCGTTTTGCTATTGTGTCAAACTTGGGCATTACGTCTTTTGTTGAAGACCTGTTAATGTCAGGTGGATTCTGAACCTCAACATCAGATGAATGAGAAATATTAGTCGCCACATTTCCCCGAAGAACGTGTTTCTTCTTTACAACGGTGACGTCGGAAGACCAGGCGCTCTTTCGCCTCTTCGTCGGCATTCGGGACCATCTTCTGCAAATGCCGCCCTCTCCTAGTCTCGGTTTTTAGCATCACCTACTCACAACTTGTCAGCAGTTTCATAAGTTTCGTTAAAGACCATGCCGTACTACTCAATAAGTGGTGGAGACATTCTCGTTCCCCCGCATAGCATCAAAAGCCATGTTAAATATCCAGGTTGAGAAGGACAACGCTCCTTCCAGCTCCTCTCTTCATCTATCTTACTCTCCACTATCTGCCTCGCCTTGCCTGCGTTACTCGAAGCTATACGGCTCGTAGCACAATTGGACAATCCAAGAACATAACCCGGACATGGCAATTGCGCATTGCCGCTCAGAAGTGCTCACATTGAAAATCGGAAAGAAGAACGCAAGACTTGGCTCACCGGCGCTTTCTGTCCGATGCACCTCATTCCGAGCCTGTACGAACTTTAGTTATTGACGTTTCGTCGCCGAAATTCATGAAACCATGCCTCTTTCGATTTGCTTTGTTATAAAGATTCTAAAGGGTGACTACCCCTCCGATTTGATTCCAACAGAAAGAGCTCCGCGAGATCTTCAAGATAGGATCGTTTGCGGTGACAAAATTGAAATAAAAAGTGCCCAT
>JAQIXL010002991.1:0-11461 GCA_034700245.1 Poikilolaimus oxycercus | reverse complement strand
TCTCATTCGAAAGTTCTCATTCGCGGGTTCGCATGCAGTACGTTCGCATATTGTCAGTTCTCATTCGTTGTAGCGCCCAATATGACGAAGAAGAACGCATTTATCAAGATTTTCGAACGCAGATTTAGATTTTACGATCACTGTAATGGTGTCCGACGGTTGATCTTTCCAGATGGCATCAAAGCTTATTTCGCATAGTGACTCCTGTGCGGTTGTGTAGAAATAGAAATGAACATTGACGTTCATTAAACTGCGATTCTTTGTTGATATGAAATGACGAAATTGTTGAGTGTACGACATGTTTTCTGCAGACGAATAACACTCGCGAAGGATAGGTATTGAATAGTTTGGAGGAACACATCTGACTCGCCGACCAGTAAGGAAAGCATCGAAGAGGTGACACACACAAGAGCTGCCCACTTTCCTCGCTAATCGATAGAAAGTGACACACCACCAGCGCAGCAGCGCTTATCAAATGCTCGAGTCTTCTCCATCAGAGGTGAGCATGCACACTGGGAGATGCCCATGAGGGAGGGGGGGGGGGGTGGTGCCGACGTTCGAGAGGCGCACACAGCAAAAGCAGTCTGTACAAGAGGCTCTTCGGCAATAAATACACTAATAAACTCAACATTTTCAATCGTATTGTTTCAGCAACGAAACCCCCGCCGCGCCTTCAATCGACTCACCACCTTCGGCGGTCAAGAAGCTACGCCCTGATTCAGGTCATTTCAGTCTTGTGCTTATTATTTTCATGCTGTCAGTCGTTTGAAACAATCAGTTTTTCCAGTGAATTTTCCGACTACATCCAAGCGTACATTTATTTGCGTCTTATGCGGTGAAGCAGTATATCAAACGCAAGAAATCGACAAACATTGCAAAATTAGAGGACACATATCAGGGCAGAAAAGTTAGTTTCCTTTTAAAAATGACAATATTGTCAGACTGGTGGTAAGTAAGTGTAGCGAAAGACATAAACTATGGCTCTGTGAAGCTAGAAAACAATCAAAAACGGACAAAAACTGAGAGCACGGAAACCACCAGAACCGTTTTGCAGCGAGCATTCAGATTTGTGGACGTTGATTGAAAACAAAGTTTCTCATCAGAATTGCCGCATAAAAATCTTCCGCTTCAGGTGGCTCGCCAGTTGGTGTTAGTCGTAGCACATCGTCGACAATTCGAATGTCGTCATCCACGTCACTTAAGCCGTTTTTGATATCCTGAAGAAATTCTTGTCGTCTTGTTGTGTCGTCAGCAAAGGGGGCAGCTATCTCGATTTCATAGAAAGGATAATCTTGTCCAATACGTTCGGTAAACCAAGCGTGAAGTCCGGCTGCTGTCACGCTAGTTATTGCAGTTTTCGCCCCAAGTTGACTAAAACGCTGCACGGTCCTGTCGTCGATTCCGAGAAAGTGAGAGACGGTTTCGTTAACGAATAGAGAAGTTAAGGTCGGGGTTTCTTCGAAAAACTTGGTAGACAGTGTGATTGAAGCACCATGTGACAATGAGTATTGAAGTTTGTGGACCTTAAATTGCTTAACTGCCGAAAGAAGAAGCGGCTCAGGTGGCGTAGTATGTCCAAAAAGACAAAGAATGTGAATGCCATAATCGTCTAGCAGACATTCCTGCATCATTAACAAGATTTCAAGAGAGTGATCAGTCTGAGCCAAGGCTCGCAACTCTCCGAAGCGAAATTTTGAGAGCTTGTTTGCCAGCAGCTCGAGCGCTCTTTTCACCTCCTTTTCGCCGCAATTTTCGGTGTCTATGTGAATCAGAAAGTGACGATATTTGATTTCGTATAGGTCTATCCCGTTTGTCCAGGTTTCAAAAAGTCGCGCATTTGCATCTGTCGGTCGTTCATTGCTGACATCAATAATATATTGTGTCGTGTGCGAGCCTTGGCATAGCTCTACATTTGCCGAATAACCTCCAAGCTCGACTTTGATGGCAAACCACAAATCATTCTTATCATGCCCAGTTCTCGGTTGAACAATGTCCCAATGCGACGCAGCGATCTCACAATTGATTGTGGCGTGCGAAAAACCAAGAGGACGCTGAATTTTTAACCAATACCACTGTCCTCCAGGATAACGCAACGCGATAGAATGATAGTATGAACCAAATGGACCATCAACGTGATGGATATACAGCCTCTTTAGGCGGCGCACGATTTCATCACCGTCAACATCGCAAAGCATTTCGATTCGACGATAGGATTCTTGAGAATTTTTGCTTATCCATCGAAGCAGTCCTTCCGTTGTAACTAAAGTTTTTCTCACACGAATGGCGTTCAGTAGCAGGAATTCCTCGTCGCCAATGTCACAGTCACTTGTCTTCATTGTCAGTCGGCGCAGGGATGGAAGTTGTCGAAAAAATTGTTTAGAGTAGGGAACAGCTTGCATGTTGTTCGGAACGACATGAAGGCTTTTAATATTAAACGACTTGAGAATATGAGCCAAACGGGTCTCTTCGAAATCGAAGTTCGTGAATTCGAGGCTCTCAATTGCCATCTCTTCAGCACTCATCCATGCGCATAGCTCTTCCACAATGACGATGTCCTTTTCCTCCCAAAGTCTAAACTCTGCATGACTGAAGCGAAATCCATCAAGAAACGATTTGATAAGGGTCCCAAGTGTTTCAGTTGAATGAACATCATCCGAAATCAAGAGGATAAGTTTCTCGCCGTTCTCCTTGAGCACTTGACAGTTGACACCCGGGAGGCAGACGCTATTCGTCTGCTCTTTGGAGTAAGACGAAGCGGCTTCAATGGTTATGTTAAACGCCTGAGCGAGTTGTTGGTCTCTCGATCGAAAGCCGATTGTCTTCCAGTCGTATTCAAAGACGAAGTAAACGCTAAGCAGTTCGTAGATTCGTCGTCGATTTGCAACGAAAAATGAGTTCATTCGATGGCAAGTAGCTCGTAGGCGCATTACCGTCCGTAGGGACAAATGAGAAATTACATGAAATAGAATATCCGGTTCATGAATGAGAAAAGTCAGCATTGATGCTAATGGAAAGTGAATCGCAGCAAGTGAGAAGGGTGGTGGCAAGGAGGGAGCGGGGCGGCGAAGCACTTAGCCTTAAAGATAACTACCCCCGACATAGTGGCGCTTTCTTGCCCTCCATGAAAGGCGCCATCGTTTGAAACCAGACTCGCAAACAACAGCGAAAAAGCTAGTTCAAAACTTGTTCTTGGAAGTTTTAACTCACCCTCTAGCGACTTCTCCTCTTTTCAAAAACTGGATCTGGACAATCAAAGAATTTACGGTTTTTGAACGTCAATTTCTACTTTTGCTTCCACTGCCTGTAGCGTGCCTAATGGGTCATCGAGAAAACCTCATGCAACAAAAATATCCAATTCTATGCGTAGTCACTTGGCAATTCATTCAGTGATAAGAGCGCCAAAGCACTGGCAGACTCATCACGAGGCTGTTGCTGCTGCTCTCCGTCATATGATTTCCTATCAAGTTGTTAGCCATTAGCACTGAGAGTGGCTGGCCTGGCCTCCTGTTGGCTGACGTTTTTGAAGGATGTTTCTCATCTTTCTCTTCATCTCTGGAAGTGTATGCTTTCGTCATTCTCAGTCGCTGAAGAGCGAACTCTAGATTTTCGTTGAAAGTGCCTGTCCAGCAGGAAAATTCGATCTCATTGTGCTTGTGGTCAGCAATCCATATGCCGTCGTTGAATCCCAGCAAAATACAACGTTCAACGCAACAAAAGCCGGCGTTAGTGATTGGACAATTCACGGATTATGGTCAGGCATTGCATTTTATGAAGCGCTCTTCTTGCAGGCCAATTTTCCAAAATGCATCTTATCCACAATACTGTCAAGGCGAACCATTCAATATAGCCAATATTGAAAATATTGTCGCAAGCGTAAGTAAAGGCTCTCTTCATACCTCGAGACGATAGTTGTATGCGAACTGACCGAACTTGGACGGCACGACCGAAAATGTGACAGCTTTTTGGGCGCATGAGTGGGAAAAACACGGGACTTGCATCACCGATCTTCCGCCTCTTAGTTCACAGCTCAAATACTTTCAACAAACGTTCGAGATCTACAAAGCCTTTGACCCTGCTGACATTTTTGCGAATTTCAACATAAATTCCACTAGCACGGTAGTGTGGCTTCTGCATCATTAAACATGAAAATTTAGAGAGGTTATTCACAAAAGCAAATCCTTCAAGCACTCAGCTATCGAACAAATGGGAAAGTGATTCGGATTGGTTGCAAAGTCAGTTGTGCGGTAAGTTACTACCGTGAAATGCTAGCAAATATTGAAGGCAAAGCGCTCGCTGCTTGCTGAAGTTCGATGGTGTTTCGACTGCGAATTCCGCTCTATTGACTGTCCACTATTCTACGACATGCTGGTTACACAAACAAAGCAAAATTAATCTTTCAGGACTGTCCCAACAATGACATAAAGCTGCTTGATAATGCCAGTAACAGATGGGATTCGAGGAAATTATTGCAGTGGTTCCTAACGATCTTCCTGATAGAAATGATTGTTTAGTAATCATGTGTTTCACTCCTTAAGTGTATTAAAGGCGTTGGTGTCTTTCACTTGCGAGCATTGAAGCAGGGGTGGGAAATCTGAGAAATCGTCAGACCAAAAACCAAAAACCAAAATGTTTTCAAAGTGGACCAAAAACCAAAAAGCTTGGGCGGCGGCTAAAAATTCATTTGGGAAGGTATTTTTGACACTGAAAAAGCCACATTTTCCACTGACATCGAAAAAATCGCTTATTTTTAACTCGAATCTCAAAATATCTCTTGAAAATGACAATAGATGACCGCTTTTTATTGTTTGGAGCCTTCCAGCAACTCCAAATGAGTGCATATTTTGATAGTTTTCGACCACTTGACCTAACATTTACTTTTTGGTTTTTGGGCCATCAGACCAAAAACCAAAAACCAAAATATTTTATCCCGAAAATACCAGAAATACCAAAAACCAAAAAGCAAAAACCAAAAACTTCGCCCGCCCCTGCATTGAAGCTGTTTCCGAAATTAAAAAAATTTGGATATCGGCGAAGTTGGATGGAGAAACTAGCCTCAGAGAGCCATTATCACATGAGAGTAGGCTGAGATTTTGTGAGCTAGTCAGGAGCTGTGGAATTTAACAATAGGAGATGTCTGAGGCTCCGACGCAACATTAAAAATATTTTATGCCGTGCTCCAAAGCAAACTTCAGAGTTTGAAAAACCAGCGACGGAAGAACGGAGGAATTGGTGGCTTGAACTCGATGATGTTGCTCAGCGTGTTGATCCCTTTTCGGCAGATATCATCGGGATAACCTTCCGCTTTCTCATTAAGATCCTTCTTGAATTTGCTGTCACAGTCCTCTTGGGCATCATATCGATACCGCCCAAGACAAGTGTCATGGCTTGCGCAAACGGTAGAAAGGTCAGCTGAAATTTAAGGAAACGTGATTAAAAGAGCAATATTTAGCCTACTTTCGAAGTTGCTCGGGCACTTGTCTTTAATCTTGTCAAGGAGACTCTGTAGAACAGCTGGCCTTGCGTTGAAAACGATGCTTGCCTTCACAAGACAGTTCATTCCTTCAAAATATGTTTGTATTTTTTGTTTCCTACCTGTGGGTGGAATATCGTAAAACGTAAACGCTCGAGGCCTGTAGATCTGCCTCTTGTTAAGCCGATTCATATCTTTCGGCAAACCTAAAACATGTTGAAGGAAAACACACACACTTGAACCTGAAGCAACGTCGATAGTAAACACAGCAAGGAGGACCGAGAAGAGAATAAGTTGACTTGGAGATGACATCGTGGAGTGGCTGTGATGTGCCAAGCGATTGTCGCTTATATGTGACGAATTGTGTGGAGTCTCGCATCCTCGAAGAAGAAGAATGCTTTCTAGTGTGGACTAAGATTCACATTCGTGAAGACGGAATGTGTGAAGTGATGTCGATCACGTCTTTCGAGTTTGGCGTTTTGCAAATATTTGTTCTCTTTTTGTGGGGTACTCTCTAATGAGCCTAGACGTGCTTTTCAAGCAAGCCGATGCGAGCGACACATTTGAACCTCACAACTGTGGAACGCTGTGTTGCTCAGCAATAAACTCGATCTCTTGTTTAGCGTTGTTTTGTATTTGTGACATGGAAGCGTTGTCCGACTTCAAGCAACTTTCGACTATACAACGATTGTATCTACAATAGTTTTAAATTTACGTCACGAGCAGTAAAGAAGATTCATAAAATCTGTCTTTCTCTGCTCTCTTGCAACGGAGGATTGAGGATTATAAACATATTGTACAACGGGAAATGAGGATTATCGACCACGGCTAAAAGCGACGTTGGTCGATGACGAAAATTTATGAGCTTCAAAGCAGTGTGTGTGAGCATTGATGCATTGCCGTGCTGAAGTTAAAAAGCTCTATCCATTTATTGCATTTGTGTCACAGCAAATCTCCCTCCAAATGTTTGACAAGTCACAATGCGCTATCATATTCAATTCGGGGTACTTTGTGGCGAAATGTTTCTATGGGCAGGAACCGCAGGTCTATAATCTGAAGCAGCTTGCTCGGGTGAGTCTTCATGATCGAGCTCAGTCTGAGACATTGGCCGATACTTATTCAACTCCTAAACAACTTGTCACTAAACATGAGCCTTCTTGGTACCGCTCTCATGTCGTTGTAGATTTCCTGAAAGATGGGACGTCTCTTCGGATTCTCGGCCCAACAACGAAGCATGATTTTTGCATAGCTGTAGGTGCGATATTGGTACTGCCGATAGAAGCAACAAACATGCTCTCTGGACAGTGTTCGGGTTGCGACAGACGGCGCCCATTCGTGAGAAACAGCAGTAGCTCGTTCGGATCCTTTCCGGTATAGGGCGTATCACCGAGACTGAAGATCTCCCATAGGAGCACACCATACGCCCAGACATCACCTTCTGTTGTGAACTGTCAACAGTCTATGATGTGAGACAATGGAGAATCACCTGACCATGACCTCGTAAACCTTCAATTGGCAATGCAGCGAGTGGCATGGGACGGTCAGACTTGAATACGTAGCCTTGTTTGTAGTTTTCGAAGCGCCGTGCTAGGCCGAAATCGGCAATTCGTAGCGAGTAGTCTCTGTCCAATCTGCAAACTTTTGTAAGCTACTCGAATGGAAGCGTACAGGCAATTTCTGGCGGCCAAGTCACGGTGCACAAGATGGTTTGAGTGGAGGTAGACCATTCCCGACGCGGCTTCTTTGGCGAAACGAACAAGCGCAATCAGATCAATCGGCTGCAAATATTTTTGGAAATGTTCTTTATTGGAAAAATTTTGAACACTACCTCGACGTCGCGTAGTCCTTCAAGATGGTTGAGTAGGCAACCACCTTTCATATATTCGCTGACTAGCACAGGCACTGGCCCGTCGTCCAAGTAGCCGAGCATGCTAACCACGTGACGATGCCTGCAACAATGCGCTTAAAGATGGCAAATGAAACCGAATGCTGGCCATGACTTTGGCTTCGTCGAAAGCGTCCTGGGCGAACTCGGGCTTCATTTCTTTGCAAGCCACTTTGATCGTCTGTCGACCGTCTCCTTCGCCAAGAACAAGCTCTCGAAGGTAGACTTTGCCAAAATGTCCTCAAAATAGATATCAGTAGTGTTACCGAAGAAAGGCTCACCAGTCCCGATAAGGCGACCCTTTGACAAAAATTGATCTTTTGTAAAGTGAGTGAAACAAGTAATTCCCACATTCTGACAAACTCATTTAGACACAGAAGCTAAAGCGAACCTCTAGTAGAAGTTCCATGACTTGTCGCTTTGCGTGCATCCTGTGGTCGCGTTTTCGGCACCACTGCAAAATTAGCGCGAATAACGTTGAACTCTTACCATGAAGAGACATATGAGAGATCCAATCAGGATTACAAGGACGCCCGCAAGAAGCACTTGGATTGTTGTGTGAAGTTTCGCTTTTCTTTTCGCCTTCTCCTCGTATTGTTCTTTTTCGGATTTTATCCGTTCAGTTTCGCGTTCAATTCCACGCTCAATTTCGATACGCGTCCTTTCCGTTTCGCGCTGTCGTTGCTTGTAATCCATTTGGCTTCTAATCTTTTCACTTTCTTCTTCAGCTAGCTTCATGATTGCGTCTACCCAAAGATCGCCTTCATCAGTTAATTCGTGGAAGATTTTCTAAAACAACTTGTTTCTTTTTCGTAAGATTTGAAAGTAGCGTACGTTAAGAAAAGGTAAACTTTTCGATTGACACTTCGACGTATCCGCGTCCAAGCTTAGGATGTAGACCCCTCCAAGTTCTTGGGTACGAGTATAGTTTAGCTGAGTGAAAGTTCAGTCAGAATGGCAAGGCTCTACCTTTTCATCGAGACTTTTTGAATCCTCAAAAATTTGCGGTCCTTTGTGACGTAGTTTTGGAGACCGAGAAGTGGCGAAACAACCCTAGCAACCGAATAATAATAGAAACGTTTAGCCGAGAACAGACTGCAGAAGTCCACGACAGCAACTGTGCTTCTTGTTGCAATTCAGCGCCAATCGACTCATTCCACGCTGTAATATATAGAACAACGCCAAGAAGCAGCTTTGAGGGCGGCACACCATAGCTTAAGAGATCCTTAATAGGCTGCTGAAAAGTGGAAACGAATTTTTCCTTATGAATTTGAACGGACATCATTGATTGTCGTGTCCCGAATTCGTGGCAATATGTGCGACGTCGCGTTGGATTTAAATGCCGGATATGGCATGACGGCGATCAAATTGACGAGTCTAAACAAAATACTTCCTTTTCAGAAATCAACTTTGTTAGATTGTGTATCTTCTCGTCGGCACTTTTACCGCTCAGATAAAACTCGCTGATTTCTACACTGAGATGCAGCCTTCGCCCAGTTCGATCTTGGCGAATAAACTTGAACAAAATTCTTAGTTTGACGGCGATCGCGCTACCTTGAAAATATCCGTAAAGTCACTCTGAGCATCCGTAAGGAAAGCGCCAGTTTTCCAGTAAAAATGGATTCCGTCGAAGCGTTGGCGGATGGTTTCGTTGATGAGAGCGCCGGCAAGCTTCTTGCATAATGATAGGTCGCGCACTTCTTCGTCTATCGTTGTCTCGTTTGCCGCACTATAATTCCCCGGCTTTCCTTCTCGATATTTGTTAATTCCGAGTAAAATTTTCAGTGCCGGGTCTTTCAGGCGCATCACATGCAAGTTTGCAACGAGATTAAGATCGTTTTCAGAAATTCGAGAATAATTCGTGAGCCTGAAAGTTTAGAGAAGGTCGAAAGGGAAGCATACACAGTCAGATTCGTTGTCAGAAAACCTCTCCGAACAGATAGATGCGTGCAATAGCCGGGAACATAAAGCTCAACCAAACGTTGCATATTTGATGTATTAGTATATATAAAATCCCCAAAAGTACAAAACCGAACGTACTGTGTGGAAAATAAACCTGTAAAGTCAATTGGCTAGCAATTAAAAGTATAATTACCTTCGAATTTTGCTAAAGCAAAGAAAACAGGCAACCAAAATCGTAAGCTGTTGAGAGTGGAGAACATTTTCGATCAGTATGTTTGCAGCCAAATGCGTCAAAGATTGCAGACAATAGCTAATGAGAAAGGAAAGGAGCTCGATGGATGACAGGCGTGAGGCCCTGGCAGTGAAAAAGCAAGACTGCGATAAGGCACAATATTGTGGAGGCTCATCATGACGTAGTGCGCAAAAAGAAGGTGAGCCCCCACAATGCAGCTACGGAACCTATACACTCGCTTTTTTTTTCCTGAGTTAAAATCAATAGTTCAGTCACGTCAACCAATCGCATGAAAACACTCCAGTATTATGAAGATGCCGCATTTTCGGTGTTTGACCCTCTTCCAATGTCAACAAAAACGTCACGTTTATACCTATGTACAATCACACATTCAACGAGGCGGTCTTCTTGAAATGCGTCTCCCTGCACTTAGTTTGGGTTCTGCAGTATAGTGGGGAGGGAGAGGGGGTGGAGGGGTCACCAAGCCGGATTTTTCATGTCGCCACCACGATAAACCCACGCGATGTAAGGACATATCGTCGTCGCCTTCTTCTTCAACTCGCAAACTGTAGTCGGTGCCTCGGATCTCCATAGTAGACTTTAAACAGCCAAGAGCCGGCTCCGCAAGGACCACAAGTTCTTCGAAGCGCTCCAAATCTTGCATTATGGGTGCTAATCGAACGCAAAACTGCCGGAGCAGTAGCGTCTTCAAAGTCGGAATAGAGCCGAACAACTTGGAAGCCGATACAAGAGGAGGCAGTATGTCGCGAAATGAACAGCGTTCCAGTTTTGAGAGTCTCGTCCATGGAAGCGTTGAGTTGCGCTCAGTGTAAATTGTCTGAGCTTGTCCAGAAGACGAAGGGTTTCCGTTTTGAACCGCATCCAAATCGTCTCGCATCAGCAAGAGAAGCTCGAATGCATCGTTTGACTATATCCATGGAAACCTCCTTCTACATTTAGATTACGAATTGCAAGAAATTGCCGCGATGGATGATAAAAGCCGTCACGATAAGAAGCAACCATTGCAAGCATAAGAGCGTTGTTAGAGTGCCAACGCTTCAGCCATTTGCCGGCTGACGAACGGTAAAAAGAATCTTTGTCATCATGGTGAAGAAAATAGCGATCTCTCAGCCACCTTCGAATTGCTTCAACGTCGGCACGGACAGCACAATGCATTTGAAGAAAATCACCGGGATTTCCATCGCGAAGCTTGCGCTGCGCTCACTTGATAATGCCGTCCGCGGCAACGAGACTTCTTCCATTTCCCAACATCAGAACGTCAAAGCGTTCAATTTCTTCATCACCAACATTGCTGTCCAAATCTTCGTCTCTCGAGACATTGCTAAGTGCAGGGATTTCGGTGAAAAACATTTTTGACAGCCGCAACAAATGGTGTCTATCAAGAAAGCGGTGATGAATCGCCCCCGGCGCGAAGCGCCGGGGGAAGTTTCCTTTGGTCGGGCACTTTCACTCCCCTTGAGATCTGAAAACTCCCAGTTCTGGCGGCCCAAGTAACCTTTTGAGCCGCTCTAAAGCACAACGTCAATGCGACTACTTCCTCTACATGCCAGTTTTTAAATCTCAGAAAAAAGTGAGATCCCAGCTGAGAACGGAAAGTTTTCAGAGTTCTCAGATTTTTCTGACTTGTAAGTATGTCAGTAACGCAGAAGGTTCTAGAACATCTGTCCGGAGAACCTCAGTACTACCTCCCGCCCGATTCAAACATCTATTTTCACTACCAAGCAGCCACGAAGGCTGAAACTAAAGAAACCTTCGAGAAGCCTCTAGAAGCTTCGAGAATGTTCTAGAACAAAAGTCGCTTAGAAACTGTCAATTTTTCTCCGGCTTGCCGCTTGAGTGTTCCCGTTAGAGAAAAGCCCGTGCAATTTCTATCGCGATAGAGGCCCAAAGGGCGAGAAAAGGGGGAAGTTTCCTTTGGTGCAGATGAGAGAAAAGGACGTGAAATTCAGCC
>JAQIXL010002990.1:0-11462 GCA_034700245.1 Poikilolaimus oxycercus | reverse complement strand
TGAGAAACCGGGGTTACCGGGTTCGGGGTTGACGGGGCTGGCAGAAAACCGGGGTTGACGGGTTCGGGGCTGACGGGGCTGGCCAAAAACCGGGGTTTTCCGGGGTTGACGGGGCTGGCGGGGCCCCGGTTCCCAACCCTACTTCAAACCTCTCTTGCTCAAGTCAACTTCCTTATCGCTATTATTCCTGTGAAACATTTCAAGACTCATTCAAGACACTGTCGTGTTCGACGAAAACTCTTGATTCTCCTGGAGGCGCAACTGAATCCCAGAGTGACTTGAAATTCTCATTCTTCAAACGCCACTGCAAAAGAAAGCTAATGATGATGCGCGAATTTGTCAAAACTTGTGTCGCGTTTGAAACGGAGGTGTGTGGAAAGTATCTTCTTTTTGTTTCAGTAAGACTTTCCAGCGAAAGTTTTCAACGCTCGTCTTCATTTGGGATCGGTGTAAAGCCAACCGAAGCCGGTTGTTGCCGTCACTTCAAATTATCTCGAAACTGAACTCTCATAAAAAACAATAATCTCTAACAAGACAGCGTGATGCCTTGAGACTCATCGTTTGGCGTTGGTCGTCTCTTCTGGCCTTATTGACAGCTTCGGGGTTTTATTCACAGCCGGAATATTAGAGAGTGCAACGTTATTTCCACTTTGCGTGCTCTAGATTGTTGGAATACTCAAGTTTGGCCAAGGTGTCCTCGCTAATGAAACTCGGGTAACTGGGCAATTTACGTTTCAAACTCTCCCAGAACATTCCGGCTGTCAATAAAACCCCGAAACCCAACCCTACCAATCTGCTTGATGTTCTTGTTCAATGCTCCGGGTGCCCCTTTGATAAACTAAACGCCTTCCTTCGCGCTCAACGCCCTCTTTTGGCTAGCAAGTTCAATCTCTCAAATCTTGAGGTCGCCACTGTGTTTGGAACTGGAAACATCGTTTGGCTTTCTCTCCAAAGATGAAACTCGCAGTAATGTGGTTGGAAGTGAGGAGCCTCTTTTACTTCGAATA
Source organism: Poikilolaimus oxycercus (assembly GCA_034700245.1). Taxonomy (NCBI): domain Eukaryota; kingdom Metazoa; phylum Nematoda; class Chromadorea; order Rhabditida; family Rhabditidae; genus Poikilolaimus; species Poikilolaimus oxycercus. The sequence continues at coordinate 10,455 of JAQIXL010002990.1, read as the reverse complement.
CGAAACGGCAGAGTCCGTCTACTCTTGCAAAGCACTGACAAAGGACTTGCTGATTGTGAGACTCCTCATTTTGGCCTTCTATTCTTTGCCCCCTCACGATTTTCTGCTTTCAGGGGCAAAGTGACGGCGACGAAGAATGGAGCTTGTTTTTAGTGTACTCGCGAGGTTCCAGACACTTCGAAAGTCTTCCTATCGAGACAAAATAATGGTGGCAATGGAGGAGCTCCTGCTCGGCGCAACGATCGCCTGTACTCCAATTTCAACATCACTCAACCTGGCAAGTAAACAGAAACTTCACCATCGCGAGTGAGACTCTGCTCTTTATCTTCTCTACTTTCCATGAACTCATCATTCCAGGAGGCTTCGGTTTGTCGTCTAATCGGGAAAGGGCGAAGGCGATTCCTGTGATTTGAGAACGTTGTGGTGTTAATGAGAAATGTGGCGGGTTTGTGCTTCAAATTGAGCAAACCGATTATGAGAACAGAGCAATGACGATCACAATGAGAACGGCGTTTGGCGGTTTTCCTCTTGCGTCGTCGGGCTCTACACCGTTGGCATAACGCTCCCATGTCGACACCATCCCTCTCTGTCGTCCATGAAAGGTTTTCAGGGTAATGAGTGTTTTCACGGCGAGCAGGATCAAAACATTTTTCAACAACAACATTTGGGTGTTCATCGGTTTCAATGTTGTTGCAAACTGAGCAACGCAAGTCGCTAATATTAGGTTTGTCTTCCGATGGGTTCATCAATTTCATTAGTTTGTATCTGGCACGCGTGCTGTTTGATCAGTTTACCTTCAAACTTCACCTCTGGTGTCGGTCAACTCCGTTTTATCATTCGCCCTGGTGAGTCGACGGGAAAGTGTCCTCTGTCGAGACGCGGCATGTTTGATGGCCTCGAGATTGGCACGCAGACGTTTGGATGAATTGAACGGGTCGAGGTGGGAGAAGAGCAAGAGGAGAGTCGTGATGTCATCGACGATTGCAGTAATTCGGCGGAGGTCGACATTCAAGCCTTCTTCGAGTTTTTCATCGAACCGTCACTGAAGATGAATCATGGTTGCTTCTTTATGGCATTTGTGAAACAGCAAAGAAAGTGAACTATTCAAAGCAAATCAAAATTCAAAATCTCGTTGTCTCTGAACAGGAAGACGATGAAGTCCCCGATCACGGCAAGAGAGCTTCCACTTCACAATTCACAAAGAGAATCTGTGATGGGCTCGATAGCTTTTCGGTTTCACCTCTACTTCTTTATTAATGGCACAATTGGACGCTGATTGCGCTGGTTTACGCGCGCTTTTCATTATGTCCCTCACAGTTTTCAAGATCTGGACGCAAAATGTTGCTATATGTACTTTTCGTTGACCACAAGTGTCCTTCAAACGAGCGACGAAATGTAGAACGTCATCCTTTGCATTGGATTCGTCGGTTTCACTGTCGCAGCAAAAGGTGCACTATTCTCGCACAGAGGTGGACGAGTTGGCGTTCAAGTCTCACGAATAATGGGTCAAATTGGTCTCATGAGTTCAAGGTCTCGTGGACGGCGCGTCAAGCGGCAATTTTTGGAAGCGGCTTCGACGGTGCGTCAAGATCCGAAATTGCGATCCCCTTCGGGTTCACCAGTGAAGACAATAATGCGTCACTATTTGAATGACGCTTGAAACAGAAGTGTGCGGAGAGTAACAGTTTGTATGGTGGCTTCCAAGAGAAATATTTTAAGACTCAAATCCGTTTACTGACAACGTTGTGAGGAAGTGGTTCTCTCCGACGGTGTAGTAGAGTTCAGTACAATTGTCCTTGTAAGTCGACAACGTGTTTTCCCTTACAATCATTGAAAAGCTCGGGCGGGCGATGAAAGGCATGCGGAACGATGACGATCTCTTTACAAGCTCACAAAAACACCTCCCATGAAGCTACCATCGCTTTCAACAATTCCCTGAGTTAATACAACAACATTGAAACGGACAAGTGCGATTCGCAACAGAACACTGGCATGCTATTGAGGCGCCGTCTCGTTTGTGTTAAAAAATTCGGTCTAGTCATCGGTTTCACGGCCAATTTATGTGATTGGTTAATTTGCAAAGCTGATTGCTGTTTTGTCTTCTCGGCGTGAGTTTGTGAAGTTGAGGTTGACTGCCTTGAGGTGTTGTTGCGTTGAGTTTTGTTTTTAGTATCAATAGGCGGTTTCAGTTCGGGGGCAAAAATTGGGGCCCATGTTGTGTGCAATAACTGCATGACAAGAGAAGATTAGTGGTTGTGAGAATTGAGAGAGGTTGTGAGAGGCCTCAAAACATGCAGAATCTGGACGAAGAACGTTGACGTCGTCCTCGTTGACGACAGAAAAGATGAGCGTCCTCCGAACAATTTTAAACGCTGCCCTTTGCATTGTGGATTCGTGGGTTTCACTGATGCGACAAATCGAGCAAAGCTGGTCTGCGACACTAATCGTTAAGGTTGGGCGTCGTTTCAGCCTATTGCATTAGTTTCTCTAAGTCGTTCTGACATGTGTTTTGTTTCGAGACGGATCAGAGATTAGCCTTTGCGGTTTTGGGCCAAGTTCCACTTATGTCTTGACGCTTCTGTGTTTCCCGCGTTCTGCTCTCAAAACGTTTCCTTACGGATTTGCAGAAACTGTCGATAAAAGCCAACGCATTGACTCTCTCGGACGCCGAAAAACCTTCAGGACCGCCGTTGAGGAATGCAAGCTCGCTCTAATACAAAAACACGTCTGCATTATCGCGTTTGTCAATTCCCCTAGCTAATTGAACAACAGTGAAACGGACAACTAAGATTTACAAACGAAACACTATCATGCGATTGTGGCCTCATTGTGCCAGTTTTTGAAAAATAATGGCAACAGTTATCGGTTTCAGGTTCAATGTATAGGACTGCTGAAATGGAATACCGATAATTTCAACAGCATTTTTTGTGTTCAAACTGTGTTCTACAACATTGTCTTGATGCAATGTTGTACTAAGTGCTGTTTTGGTAATTAATCGGCGGTTTCAGTTTGTGTACAAAAGTTGGCACCTTAATTAGTGCCCAATGGTGCTCAGAGAAAACACTTCAAAAACCTTTTCTTCACCTCGGCCTTTGCCACAATAATGTCCTCAGCTCTACGTCTGTAGAGGACGAAGTTCATTCGGTTCACGATTCTCAAGATGCGATCTCGTGATTTCGTGCCGAGTCATTCTTTGTCGCCCTTGAAACGGGGGTCTGGGGAAAACCTTTGGTCTATTGTTCTCGGAAGTCAAAATCGTTACCTCGAATGAGTGCGTTGTCCGACATGGCATTTGAGTTAAGATCGAAACGGTGAGGGACCAGGCGTGCTCCTCGACGCGAGTGCGCCATGAAGTTTGTAGAAACGAATCAAAACAACCAAAAGTGTGGCAGACGGCGGTCACTAACAAAAATGAAACAACCTCTTTCTCTTTCGCAGAGATCTCAGTAAGGTTTCTTGTGAGAAGCCTTCTTTACCTTCAACATGAAACTGCATATAACGTCCACTTGCCGAATGGCTGTGCGCCATTCGGCAAGTGGACGTCTTCCTACTCCCTCGATTTGGCGATTCAATGTCTCTCTCATCGGAACGAAATGAACTAATAAAGCGCCTAATGATTGAAAAACTTCTTGAAAGTGTGAAACTCAAAACCGTTCAAACAATCGACAAAAGCGAGCCCGACATCCTACTTTGCATTTGTGTCTAGATAGAAGCTGTGGAGTGATTGTCGATCATAACAAACGTTGAGCAATTTTTCGCGATCAAGTCACTTATTCAACCATTTCAGACGATATCTGCATGAGAACTTTCACTTCACGATTCACAGAAGAGATTCTCTGTGTCCTGATGGATTCTATCGCTTATCGGTTTCACCTCTACTTCTTTAGCAATGACACAATCGGATACTGATCGACGAAATGTTGCACGTCACCCTTTGCATTCTGGATTCGTTGGTTTCACTGCCGCACAAAAGATGCAAAGCTGGTCTACAACACTAGTCTTGCACAGAGGTGAACGTGCTGGCATTCTAGACTCGTGGGGAAGGAATCTAATTTCTCGTAGTCAGGTGCGTCGAGCGGCATCCTTTGAAAGAGGCTTCAATCGTGCGACAAAATCCGAAATGTCGATCATCTTCGTTTAACTAGTGAAAACAATAATGCCCCTACTTGAATAACGCTTGAAACAGAAGTGTTCAGATAGTAACTGTTTGTATGGTGACTTTCTAGAGTAATATTCCAAGACTCAAGTCCGTTTGCTGAGGAAGTGGTTCTCGTCGACGTGTGGTAGAGTTCAATACAATTGTCCTTGTTGTTGCTCATTTTGAATCAAAACCGACCTCTTGTTCAACAAAAGCAATCGGCACCAAGACGATCTGCATTTGTGCAAGAAAATTTCTCCTTTCACTGACCGTTCCAAAGTTTCTAGCTCTCTTCAAATGCTTGAGACCTAAAACGGGACATTACGTCCACTGTTTCTGTGTTCGTCTCAGCAACATCTTGATAACGAGCGACGAAAAAGTCGAGCTGTAGTCTTTTTGCTGGAACTCGTTCCCTTTTCTATTCGCGACTCCAATGAGGAAATTTCATGGATAAGACGAGGCTTTATCGCGCTTGTGAACTCCCTGAGCTCTAACAACAACAGTGAAACGGACGACCGACGGCCATTCTCACGTTTGATCAGCGGACAACGAGAGTTGGTCAGCCGCCGGTGATAGATCCAATGTCTAGGTACTAAAAAAACTTGTCAAATGACATTGCTGAGACCTCCTACTCCCTCCACGATTTGCCTCTTTCAGGTCTCTCCGATCAGATTGAAATGAATGTAAAGCGGCTGACGATTACAAAGACGTTTTGGAAGTTTGAAACTCAAAACCACTCTGACCACATCATCAGGCTTTGAGACAAACGAGTGAATTGCTGAAATTCCAACAAAACTCGACAGAACATCACCGCCTCGCGTTGCTTATTATACTACAACAATGAAACCGACAAGCACCCAAGTTTCAGTCTACTCTAGTAGCGCTCACCACGACGTCCTCAAGAGTTGCAGAAATGGAGCAAAGTTTCCACCAAACTGCAACGATCATCTCATTGACCTGTCGACAAGGACAAGAGACGACTTCTTCGCGGTCTCACGTGTCACTTTGCGCGGATTTGGTTTCATTGCTGTGCGTTGTCTTCTTTGTGCTAATCTCCAGTCATCGGACACTCTTTTACAGCAACGTCACCTCCCCTTTCCGTCGAAGAGGAGACAACGAGAGTGAATGATACCGCGAAGGTCGATGAGAAGAGCGTAATATTGACCGTTGTCGACTTCATCAGTGAATATAATAACAATGAAACGGACGCCTGACAGTCCCAGCAGCATCTGTTTGTTTTTGATAACGGCTTTCCAGCAAAACGGTTCAGAGATCATTTTCGTTTTCTCACGTTCTCTCGAGTTCAACAAAATCGCTGTTGTTGTTGCTTATTTCAAATCGAAGCCGGCCTCGTGTAAAAGCAGTCGTCTCCAAAGCGGCCTGGAGACTTTCCACCGCCGTTCAAGTGTTCGAGCTTCAATGCCCACTGCTTCTTCTTTGGCTTTAAGACCACATCAGCTGAAATCGGTAGATTCGCTTTTGTGAACGACGCATCTCGCTGAACGCTCGGCTTCTTCTCGTTAGGCGCTACATCTTCTTTCTCCACACCATCTTCTTTTGATGATAAATTCTCGAGAGTATGCGCCCTCTGACCATGAAAGGATTTCAGAAAATGAGTGTTTTCTCTCAAGCAAGATTCGCGAAATTTCTTCAGCAACACACACTTTTCGTGCTTGTCGGTTTCCTTGCTGTCGTAAATTGAGCAACGCTAGCGGAGATCGTTGGAGTCTGTTTCGCTTTGAATAGGTTGAGCAATTTCATTAGTTTGTCTCTGGCACGTGTGTTGCTTGGTCAGTTTGCCTTCGACCTCGCCTCTCGCGTCGGTCCCTCCTCTTTATCATTCGTCTTAATGGGGTCCGCGGGTCAATGAGATGATCTTCGCAGTTTGGTGGAAACTTTGCTCCTTTTCTGCATCTCTTGCGACCTGTTGAGCGCTACTAGAGTACAGCAAAACACACAACTTCTTGTTATCTTGACGTTTTGAGGGCTTTCAGATTGTTGCGTATTCAGTTCGAAACCAAAACAATTCCCGTGCAGTCTGACAAAAGAGAGGTGCACGTCAAAATTCCTCCGATCGTTTGCCGGTGGCCGTCACTCCGCGGTTTCTTTCGCTTTCTAATTGTTGGAGACAGAATGCAGTACTAACATTGTAAGACGTTCGAGTGTCCTAGCGTCCTCAAAACGAGCGGTGGGTTTTTGAAAGTCGCCTTGTAGTGGATTCGTCGGTTTCACTGTTGCTACAAAGTGGACAAAGTTGGTCTTCAACATTAATCCCGTCGGAGACGTGCGAGGGATTTCAGCCTTACCAAGCTTCGTTTCAAGAAGAGTCCAAGCATGTGTGAGCTTCCTTCGGTTAACGGTTTCCTCGATAGCCATCACAAAATGCTCACGTTGATCAGTGAGCCGTATGAGAATTACAATACAAGTAGTTAGCCGTTTCAAGACTAATGCATGCGGGCAATTAACATACAACACCGATAACTTCAAGCATTCGGTAAGTTCCCCACTTCGGCGAGTAGAGAAACATCATAAGATTTGGCCCGGACAAGCGCGAAAGTTCATGGCGACCATGCTGAAACGTGCCTGCATTTTTCAAGTCTCGCAGGGAAAGTGTCAAACTGTTGGTATCATTCGGAGCTTCTTGCCCGTGGGCAGCAATGTCTTCGTATTGAAACCACGCCCGTCGAGATCTTTTAGTGAAACGCTGTAAGGCTCACTTCCGTTCACACAAAGAGCATGTACCATTCTTCGATAGTGTTGAGTTCGATGCAATCTTGCTGTTGCTCATTTCAAATCGAAATTAACCTTTTATTGGTATAAGAGCAGTTATCACGGCGCAGCCTTCGTACGTACGACTTTTCTCATGTTTCTCTTGCTGTTCGCAGGTGGCCGTCGCTTCGCGGTTTCCATGGCTTTCCAATTAATTGAGCCAGAATTCGTAACGTTATCGTTTTCCGTTGGGATTTTCTCTGTTTCAGAGTTTATACTGCCGTTTCAAGCCCATTGCGTAGTGGCACGGTCGAATATCTCTTTCGCTAAGGGAGAGACTGGAGCAGATCAAAACAGTTCGAGCTTGTGGGAAAGAGTAAGTGGAATATCTGGATGGTTTGGACGAACAGCAGAGGAGAACTGTGAACCGAGGGTGACGACTTCGACGCTCCAAGCTAAAGTGCGCCACGGTTAGAAAAGATAAATTCTCGAGGGCATACGCCCTCTGGTCATGAAAGGATTTCAGAAAATGAGTGTTTTCTCTAAAGCAAGATTCGCGAAATTTCTTCAGCAATATAGCTTTTGAGTGCTTGTCGGTTTCAATTTTGTCATAAATCGAGCAACGCTAATCAAGAACATTAATTTCCGAATATGTCGCCGTTCGTCCCAGAAGCCTCCGCATGACGGATTTCAATCATGTCTGATGGCGCATTATCCTGAAGAAATACGGAGATTCGTAGGAACGAGAATGCTTCAAGTGAATGCACTCTTTAGGCCACGAAGGGTTTTCAGGGCAATGAATGCCTACTGCAACATTGACTTTGGTGCTTGTCGGTTTCCTTGGTGTAGCAAAAGGAGCAACGCTAGGTGATGCTGATCTGCGAGCTTCCTTTTCATGGTTTCATTGCAGCAATCGTTTATCGCAGGATCATGTGTTGTTTGGTCCGTTTGCCTTCAACACTCATCACTTACAATTAATGTCGATGGCCTCTGCGATTATTCGCCTTCGTGAGGAAGGCGTGCGGCGCTGTCGTTGAAGATTGCCGTGTAGGCTAGCTTCCAGTGCAAAAAGCAATATCATGAGATCGTTTGATGCGCGATTCGCAAGATGTGTCCAGATCCCGTATCCAGTCATCTCTCAATCTGTAACATCCGTTTCAACACGAAGCGTATAGCAACGACGAGCTCTTGTATTACACTCGACCTCCTGAGACTTCTAATTTTCGTCTTCAATCCTTCAATTCTCTCCACGATTTGGTGCTCAGAGAGTCTCTCCAAACGGAATGAAATGGATGAGGAAAGCGGCTGACGATTTCAAAGGATGTTCTTGAAGTTTTCAAACTCTCCAAATCATTCCCTGCCCAGCGCAGCTATTGTTCGACCTTGACGTTTGCATTGTGATCAAAACAACAAAGTGATTGTCGAGCAAAACGGACTGTCGCAATTTTCAAGCGATCAAGTCACCTAACTGTTTTTGATCTTTTTAATCAGGGAAGAGCGAAGACCAATAGGTAATTTTTTCCGATCGGTTGTGTGATTTCTTCGACGTTAGATTCTAATGTGAAGTCTGCCACATCTCTCGTCACGACTTGAGGAGAAGTTTGATCGTGCTTCGTTTCAACAGTCGCGCTACTTCATGTCAATGATCCCCTCTCCGTAGACGGGTCAGTGAGATGATATCCCTTGCAGTTTCGGGGAACGTTTTCTTGTGTCGTAAGACTAGGGGTTTTCGGTTCTGTCCGAAAGCGTTGTCTTTAGAGAGTCGTTGACATTGCCGACGTCGACATCGACAGTCTCTTCGCCATCATGGAAGACTCCGAGACCTGATAGAGCTGAAATTATAACTACTTATATGTTTGGTGAACCACGCTTTGATAATCGAAGATGGTCTCCTGAACGAGACAAGGCGTGTTCGATGGCGTCAAGCTCAGGAAGATTAGGGGAACCGAGCCCCGACGGCGTTGTACCAATATCATAAGTAGGAGCATTCTCCGTTAACAAAATAACGACTCTGTGAATGGAAATGGAAACTTTTTTCATTTGCCATCAATAATACCATGCATTTTCTGAACGCTATATCTAGGCGCTTTGAAACATCGATTCGCAATCTAATTGCTTGAGCCGCAACGTACCGTGCTGTAGACTTATCGTGAACTTGTCGTGACCAGAAAGTGTGGCAGACTACGAGCGTCGCCACCACCTGAAATTGAACTCATCTTTTGGTTTGTTCTCCAGCGCTCGGCTTCGCAGTAACGTCGTTGTGCGTAAAACTTCTTTTACCTCAAACATGAAACGGCTGAAAATTCTAACTTTGGCCTTCAACCCTTCACGATTTGCTGCTTTCAAAGTCTCTCTAATCTGAACAAAATAAATGACTAAAGCGGCTGACGATTAGAAAAGTATGCTCTCGAAAGTGCGAAACACAAAATCTTTCAGACGTCGACAGAAGCGAATGTCACGTCCGACTTCGCATTTATGTCAAGATTGAATCTGTGGAGTAATTGGCAATCAAACCAAACTTAGAGTATTTTCTCCCGATCAAGCCACCTGGCCGTTTCAGATCTTGATGATTCCGGGAGACTAAGACACTAAAGACCAATAGCGTGTTTCCTTCCCGGTTGGTGATTTCTTCGACGTAACTTTCCAACGTGAAGTCCGCGATTTCTGAAGCGAGAGCAAGAGAGATAAGAGCAGTTTTGCCATGATAGCGACCTTTCAGCGAAACATTTCAAGACACAATTCCGGTTACTTAAGGAACTGCGCGTTCTCGCCGACGGTGTAGAGTTCAATAAATTCGTCTTTTTGTTGCGAAGATTGATACCATCGAAAAGTGTTGGAGTTCAAGTTGGGTCGATTATCTTGACGTATTGCTGCGTTGAGTGTTGCGAGCTGAATTTTTGCAACATTGATTTTCGGTGCTTGTCGGTTTCATTGTTGTATCAAAAGGAGCAACGCTGTCGCAATACCAGTTATTCCAGCTCACAATCAGTTGCTTGGCTTCAGCAATTCCATTCGCTTGTTCCCGGTGCTGCTTGGTCAATTTGTCTTCAAACCTCTCCTGCTCAAGTCAACTTCCTTATCGCTATTATTCCTGCGAAGTAATTCAAGACTCATTCAAGACACTTGTGTTCGACGAAAACTCATCGGTACAACCCGATGTTCCAGAAGGCGCAACTGAGTGCTAGTATGCTTTCCAATTCCACAAAGGCTTGAAATTCCCACTCTTCAAACACTGCGAACGATAGCTAATGAAGACGAACGAATTTGTCAAAATTGTGCCGGGCTTGAAACGGGGGTGTGTGGAAAGTGGTATGTGGAAAGTTATCGCCCCCGGCGCGAAGTTTCACGTTCTTTTCTCTCATATGAGAGATTTTTTTTGAACCTGGCAAATTTTTTGGCACAGCTTTCGCTCAGGGTCGTTTTGCTGTATTACCTGACAGTTTTTCAAAGTTAAGTAGGGCATCTGGTTGGCCTTTTGAAGCTCTACACAACCCAACTGGTGCTTTTTTCAGCAGACCCAAAACACGGGTTTGAACGATCAAGAACAGGTCGATTGAACTACACCATTTTATTTCAGCCTCCTGGAAATATTTTTAAAAAATTCTCCG
>JAQIXL010002989.1:0-11464 GCA_034700245.1 Poikilolaimus oxycercus | reverse complement strand
ACCGCTTTTTCCCAAAAACCGATAAACCGGTAAACCGAAAAACCGATTTTTTCGAACCGATTCGGAACCCTAGTAAACTCTAGGCCCGTGGCAGCCAGAGGTTTTCTTGCTCTTATCTTGAGTGTTGTGTCGACGGCGTTTCGGTTCTGACACCAGAGCGGCTGTCGACCGTGATCATTTCAAGCACACACACACACACACTCTCTCTCTCTCTCTGTGTGTGTGTTTATATCCAGTACTGAATGAGATGTTGAGCATTATTAATTTGGAAATGCCTACGCCCGACGAGACCTTTCACCCGACGCAACAACCTCGGAGAGACTCTCAAGATCAATACTCTTTGCGTTGCACCAGGGGCGGCTCCTTTTCGGACGCACGCTCACCGACCGCGTCGCGTCTTGCGCGTAATTTGCGAAATTACGAAATCGCCCCGGGTGGTCTGGGGCGACGGGCACTATTCGCGTCCCTTCGCCCCACCACGTCGCTCGCTTCTGCAAATCGCTGCTCCGGGAGCAATCAATTCTTCGTTTCACGCGTCTCGGTTGTCGTTTTGCTTATTTCACTTCCACCCCTCTTTCCTTGTTTCCAAATTTTAACTTTCCTGTATCTCTCAGTGTTCGTACATAACTTGACTCTCGTATGGACTCTATGGGCTTTTGAAAGTCTTCTAATGAAAAAAGGGCGAATTATGAATCCAGATACCAAGGGCGGAGTTGAGAAGGCTCACTTACTTTTGTGTAAAAAGAAATGATTATTCCTAGCATGAGTCTACTTGAAAAAAAAGAAGTTCCTAAACGGGAGAAATTTTGTGCTTTGGTAGTTCTTTGGTGAAGGCGGCGTGGTAGCAGCCGGACACGCGGCGAGGACGAGGAGAGAGGAACGGCGGGGAGATTGATGGGGGTTTTATGGATGTCGTCAACGAGGGGGCTTCAAAATCGTGCCCCTTCAGCCCTCATTATTCCAATTTTTCAATTTCTTTTCCCTTTCCCTTTCCTTCCTTCGCGCATGCCTCGCTGCATGGCCATTACATTTAGAGACACGGTGACAAGTGGCCAGCTCGTACCACTCTGCATTCGAACGGCCGAGAAGGCAGCCGAACGTGTCGTCGCTTCGCCGCCTTCTTAGTTTCAGCTCTGATGCGGCCTTGGACATTAGCAGCAGCCCGGCACTGCGTTGCTAATAAAAGTTTCTTTGTGCTTCTTCGTTGTCACACTGCGCGACTGATTGTGAGATTATCATCAACCTCGAACGGAAGGATCGCCTGTAAGTGTGCTATTTTAGGCTACTTTGCTTGCTGATAATTAAGAGCTTGAGAATGCAAATAACCTCGTTTGCTTTCATCGTCTGCTTCGCGTTTAGACAAGCAACGCGATGTAAGACGCTTTCAAAAGTCGACTTATGATTGGGGCGGAACTCCAGGTGAAGACTGGCCTATGGAAAAGACTTCAAGATTGATCGTCAGATTTTTTTCGATAAATCGGCTCCAAGATACTTCCTATGCGGTACCGAACTTGAGTGATAAACATGTTTGAAAGCCGTTGCGTTTCTCAATCACAGTCTTTGCTCCGTGCATAATTTGAATTGAAGAATGGAAAGCTTGAAAATGGTTATAGCTACTGCATCCACACAATGACCGCCAAGGCGTCGAAGGACAACAGCAATGGAAATTTTGAAGACCGAAACGGTGATGACACAAACTGGTCTGCTAGGCATTGAGTGAATAAATATTTTACGGTTTGCACAGGCCAGAGAAGATCGTGCGAAAAGCCCATCCGGGCGCAATGAATCGCCCTCATCAGCTGACCACAATTCCTCTTAAAATGACACTCAACATTAAGGTTGAGTCTGTGAAACTAAACCAAGACGTTCAGAAATCTCTATCGAAGGAGCAACGACCCAAGCAGCCCCAGCCGGGCGATAAATTCCGTGAAAAGTTTTATCGCAAAGTTCGTCCTCTACGCACGGCAAACTTCTTTCTTTAGTTGCGTGGCCTAGCTGAGAAAGAGCGGATACTAAAAGCCGCGGAGAGACAGCTCAGGCGCAGTCGGTAGAAGGCGCCATCGACGCTTGTGAGATTTTCGAGATCCTATTGTTATCCCGCAATCTCGGCAATCATATTCTTTCATTACTTCTGTAAATGGGTCCATTGAAATCATGATCTCCCGTGTTACTCCTCACACTCAGACTTGTTGTCGCGAGGCGAGCGTCGAGGCGACGGATAAAAGGGTGATCCCAGGGAGAGAGCCATTCTTCCCCTTCCTCTTCTCTCAGCCCTTCTCCCTTTCTTTACATCTTCCAATGCGTGTTTATCCGCAGATAAACGGTTTAATTGCCCAAGTTTGAGGTGTTCACTTAGGTATACACTTCCCGGCCGATGCGCCATGCATGTGATGTCAAACCAACTTCATAAATGAGAACACTAAAGGAGCGCACTGCCTCTTGTAACACAGCGTCGAGAAATTAGTTCGTTTCTTTTCTTTCTTGTTGTTGAACATGTGATTAACTATAGCCACTTCAGTGCAAGCAATTAGCGGTTTGGTAATAACGAGGAGAAGTAGGCACCTTCTGTTAGCGTGTTTTAAGGAAAAATTGCAGAACTCGCTACTCTAGCCCTCACAGCTTTATTGAGAATTTGAAAAATTGGCATGTTTGCGATTTTTGAGCCGCACGAACGTTAGTGATTCATCACAGATATTGGGTGGAATTAATGTGGGAAACCTCATCGAAGGGAGAATGTCGTATGAAAAACCCTGACGGTTAAACCTCATCTCTCACTTCTGAGGATTTAGGCTGCCTCATTCGGCTCTATGGCAACGCGAACCCCTTCTTGCCATGGAAACTTCACAGCGAAGTCTACTTTGAAGAGCGTAAACGTGAGGGAATGAAGCAGCTGGTTTGTTGCTTCAACGCTCTCCTCATTCTTGAGACCCAAAAAAACAACCAAAGTCGGACTTTAGTCGATCTCAAAGAAGAACATGAAGCCTCAAAACGAGACAACAGTTCGCTTGCAAGTCGTTTGGACAAAGTAGAACAGAGAATGACTACGATGGAAAACGAAAGAAAGAAGAATCGTTGAGCAGGCATTGGCTGGCGTGGATTCTTCATGAGGTTGCCTTGAGAATTTTATGACAAATCTGCCAGGAGCAATTGCCAAAGGTCATTCTAGGCCTTCTCGGATACCTGTCTTCAACAAGTTGGCGCGGCCCAATTTGGAACGGCGGCTGTTTTTTAATTTCAAGTCTTTAGTGGCTGAAGCCCTTGAAAGCCAAAGATCCATAATTCTTTGCTCTGGCGAGAGTCGTCAAAGATATTCTCAGGCTTTCAATATAGAGGTTGAATTTCGCCCGACGCGAAATAATTGAATGCGATTGTAGCCGGAAACGAATTTCCGCGGCGAGAAGTATGACTGCTCACTCGAGAGAAGCATGGATATCCTCCAACACGCCTTGTCCAAGCGGCATATCGAAACCGTGAGAAGTCTTCAACTGTAAACACGCCCTTGCAGCTCTATGGCCTCAATCTGGGCGTATCCGATGAAGATTTCGACAATTTAATTGGCATTTGCTGAATGTCAAGAAATCTTGAATTCTCTACTGAGAATTTTCTTGCTAAAATTGAAAGCACTCCCGAAATAAATGCGCAAGACTACAATCAATTGACCCGAGAGACGACAATTTCTGCGACATACATATAACACAATATTCGCTACGAGCAGCCGTTCTTTGAAAGGCTGCTAACAGAATTTCTTTTTGCGCAATAGATCCCACACAGACGTTGTCGTTTCCTTGTACCCAACGCCCGGGTTCACGCAGGTCGACTAATCACAGACTCGTTTATGGACCTGCCTGTTTTCTGCCGCTCTGTTCTTTACCGGTCTGCAGTCAAAGCTGTTAGGGTCTTGTGAATTTAAGCGACTAATTATTCTGCCTGCTAATGAGCTTTGCTCACCTGGCTCGCGATGCTATTTACTTTCACGCAGTCGCGTTACTCAAAAATTCTGCGAACATGCCTTTCACTACGTTCGTTGATGCATGAACTGCAAAATGGCAGGGCCCTGGCTACACGGAATCCCCACTTCTAGCGCAGCCCTCGCCTGCTTCGACCACTCTCTGACCTTTGTAGTGAATAGAAAGGCCTCCACGTTGCATCGTGTGAAACTTTCATTGAGAGACGTGTACGAGTTATACGAGTTACCTGCTTTACTGCGACCTTGAAGTTTGCATCTGGCAGACTATTGTGCCCCTGAGTAGTCCCTTGCTATTTTGCAGATGAATGCGTGGATTATCACAGCACTTGGTTTGACATCTTTTACCGTCAACTTGTACAACGTTTTCCTCATCCTCGTTCATTCTCCGAAAGTCATCCGGGAGTACAGATATTTTCTGCTTTACTTTACGGTAAACTTCAACTGTGAATATTTCCTAATGTTTCAGGTGTACGACACACTCTTCTCTGCAGCAATCCTTTTCACAGGACCTCAACCCGTGCCTCCAATCCTCGGCTATTCCATGCGTGGTCTTGCAAAATTTATTCCCGTCGAAAATATTGGTCACATAATGGTAAGTCGTGAGTATTCTCAATTTCATGTTTATTTATAGCTTGGTTTATGTGTTTTTCTTGGCACTCAAATGTTGGCCGCTCTCAATTGGTCACTACTCTACCGATTTCTGATTGTTTTCCGAGAAGGAACCCTCATCCCAATGATGAAAACAAAAGTAAGCTCTGCCTATATTTTTCAGTTTTTGAGGTGAACATTTTCTTTTCCGTTGCTCTTGGTTGGTTTTTTGCTCTGACAACTGGCGTTGGAACATTTCTTCATGGCATTGACAACGAGGTTTCCTTTTTTGTTTTTCCAAGTTTCTTTCAGAGACTGTTGAAAAATGCCGACGCAAGCGGTAATGGGGAGTACCTTTACCAGCTTCTCCTTGACGGTCAGAGAGTCTTCGGCTATGAAATGCGCATGGATGTGGCGCTTCCGGTTGTCACTATTGGTTTGTTATCACAAAACTGCAACTGTGTCCTTGAAATTCTAGCCGGCGCGGGAATTATCGGCTCCTACGCGATGAGTGTCTCCACCTCCGTCTTTATAATCTTGAGAACCTCACGTTTGAGATCGAGAATGAGTCGAATCACGTATCGGATGCACATTCAATTTACAGCACTTCTTATCGCTCAAGTGAGCTCTATCTTTTCAGCTACAAAGAGTCCCATTACAGTGTATTTATCCTCTGCTTTGTATCATGCTTCCAGTTTTGACTGTCGTTATCTTCATTGTAAGTGGAAGCTTCGAAGCCGTATTTCGTAACGAAGTTTGTTCGGCCACAAATTCCATCTCGTTTTTAGGTTCTCACTTTCATCTGCATTTTCGCCTTGGAAGTTTATCCTCTCCTAAACGGCTTATCGACGATATTGTTCGTCTCCGCCTTTCGAAATCATTTTCTTGACGCTTGTCGACAGCTACCAAAAGTCTGTCGCATCCACTTCCTGCCTTCAAAAGTGATGGCAAGTTTTTGGAGGAGAGTTTCAAGCAATGCCTTCTAGCACCTTGCAGGGGTCTCCTATGCCTTTTCGAGAGGGGACCAGAACGGCGATCCACTAAGTCTTGGTGTCTCTGCAGTGGACGCCACACATTCGCCAGATGTCTCGAGATAGAAGGCATCGACAGCCCACCCTTGCACCTGAGTGCCTTCTCTGTCGTTCTGTTTCAAAAGAAAAGGGCTAACCGAGAACCTCTCTAACGTCAGCGGCAGACGCTACAGACGAGAATCAAGAAACGTTCTTCACGAAAAGCATATTCGAAGAAATTTCTTCCTCGGGTGCTTTGGAGTGAAAAATGTCAACAGAACTTCAAAACACGTTTATGAGTGGACGGAATTGAAAATAGTGGGGACGAGGGAGGACGGGGCTTTATTTCTCCGGCTTCGAGGGGTTCGGCGACGGCAGAGGCGGCGGCGTGACGGGCACACGTCGCGTTCGCGTCTCCATCGGCGGACGAATCGACGTCGAGCGGGTGCTGCGCGACTTCTGAAGACTTTCTTCTAAGAGTATCTTGTCTAACCTGCATGGAGATGGTGCGGATGCTCGAGCGCTCCGAGCGCGGAATCCTCGAGTCGTAGGCACGAACCTGAATCCTCTCTCACTTCTTTCCTTCCACTTACCAGCTCCGACTGCGAGACGAATTGGCCCTCATCCTGGGCGAAGGCATAGCCATCTTAAATGGTCGTGCTTCAACGTAAACAAGCTTACATTTCTCGGGCGTAGTTGAGGCTCCAAGACGGGAGTAGACGCGCAGCAGCGGGTCCATCAACAGGTCGAAGGGGCCGTCTTTCTCGCGCACCGCCATCACGGGCTCCGGCCAGATCGTGCGCTGCACCCTGCATCTCCCCTCTTTAGTCTTCGAAAGAGAGACTCACACTTTGTAGGTGAACTCGGGAAGAAGCGTGCTCACGGAGACGAGGATCGTGTTGAAGAAGATGTAGATCCAAGGTGCTTCGAAGAAATGATTCGCCATCTAAAGCATTAAGGAGAGTCAAGAGAGCTTGAAGCACTGCATTCGGCTGGTAGCCGCGTCCGACGAGGTACGTGTAGCTGTCGAAGACGACGAAGGCCACCAAGCTGACCATCGAGATGGCGAACGAGAGCACCGAGAACTGAAACTTATTTGGGACGAGTTTAGGCTCTCACCCATGTGTGCGACTGCGTCTCCAGGGCTGCCTTCAGGTTGTTGATCGTCGTCAGACTCTGAAAGGTCAAGACTTCCCTTCCACTTACAAAGAGAGCGACGGTGCCATAGTGGAAGAGGTCGGGCTCGATGGGGCGGATGCTCGGGCCATGGCGGACGAAGTACGGTGCCGACGTCCCATTCAATGGACGAGTGTCTGCAGGCGTCCTTTTTTTCCCTCAAAGCCTACTCTCGACGCTGAAAGGCTTGCTGCCCTCGAGGAAGTTGTTGACGCAGTAGCAGAGGAAGAAGATGGCGAACGCGTGCCACACACCGATGCCCACCCAGATGAAGTGGGACTAAAGAATTCTTTTTCTCGTTACAGTAAGACGAACCTTGATGGAGAGAGCGTCGTGCGATTTTCGGTAGAGATGAGGGTTGTCGCGCAGTGCCGCCGCGTTTGCCGGTCGGTCAAAGACGCCCATCACCAACGGAGCCGTACTGAAAAGCTCTTCCTCCTTCTGCACCTGTATTCTTACCAGGTGTAGATGAGGTTGAAGCGCAGAATGCTGAACTGGTTGAAGTTCGGCATGTCACTGTAGCCGTTGTAGAACATGTAGAAAAACTGAACTCTCTTTGAGAGCATGAGAGGCAAGAGACCATGAGGAAGTTGATGCAGGTGTTCTTGTAGAAGGAGAAGAGGGTGAGCTGCGCGTGGCGGAAGGAGGCGAAGGAGCCGTGCACGAAGAGAAGACGCTGCAGGTAGCGGAACTGTGCAATCTGAGGAGATTCTCTTGAATTTCTTTCAAACTGAAAAGTCGGCAGCGAGCGACGCTTGCGCGCCCTCCTCGCCGCAGAGACCCACGCCGACATCCGCTTCCTGGTGATTGCATCTTGCACTTGAGGGATGCCGCACCTGGATCATAGCCACATCGTTGGCGCCGTCGCCGATGGCAAGCACGCGGCCGTCCACGTGGTCCTTCACGATGCGCACAGTCGCCGCTTTCTGAGCAACTTGCCTTTGGTGCAGAAAACTGAACCTGAATGGGCGTGCAGCGACAGCAGATGACGGTCCTCGCCTTGAGCGCGAGCCGTAGGAAGTCCAAGTAGAGATCCTTGATATCGAGCACGTGATCCAAGCACTGAAACTTCTTCTTCCATTTGAAGAGTCTCAACCTGCGCGTCGATGACCAACGCGAGCGGCTGCTTGTTTTCGAGGGCGTCGCCCAACTCTTCGCAGTACCTAAAGAGACACTTAAAGATGGTTCTGTGGTCAACCTGAGGATGGTATCGCGAGTTGCTTCCGGGTTCTTGTCGTTCAATACGAGGGTCGGCGTCTGCGAGTTGAGGAGTCCCGACGAGCGTCCTAAGCTTCTTCCTTCTCTCTTGTTTTTAAAAGAAACCGATATTGACGGCGGTCTCGAGCTTGTCTCCAGTGAGGACCCAGACGTTGATGCCGGCCTTCTGGAGACGCGAGATCGTCGCCGGCACCTCCTCCTGGAGCTTGTCCTCGATGGCCGACGCGCCGAGCAGAATGAGGTCCTGGATTGGTTCGCTTTCAAGAACTACAGTATACCTTCTCGATGAACTCGGCCGTGGCGTCGATCTTCGCCCGGCGATCGCCGTCGTCCATCGAGGCGGCGAGGTACATCTTCTGCCACTCCTTCCACTCCGCCTCGGGCACCTCGCGGAACGCGAACACCAGCGTTCGATAGCCTTGAGACGGTTTTGTTGACGACTTCTGAATTGCCTCTGATGGCGAATGTCTGAAGATCGGCCTCCGTCCTCTGGAAGACGCCCCTGTCCTGTGTGGCGGCGAGGCGCGGGAAGATGGTCGTGTCCTGAGACGACGATATCGGAGGATACTGTAGCTTCTTACGGCGCCCTTGACGAAGAGAAGAATGCGCTTGTTGTGACGGACGATGACGCCCATTCTCTTGCGGACCGAGTTGAATTCCAGGAAGGCGAGCGTCTCGTAAGTTTGACGCTCCGTCTTCTGAAGGTGAACGTGAATCCTTTGAAGTCCGGCCCACCGTTTCAATGACGGCCGTGAGGGGCGTGCGCGTGGTGAAGACGAAGCCGAGCTGACGGGCGGCCGAGACGAGCGCCGACTCGTCCGGCGACGACGCGTGGTAGATGATCTTCTCCTCTTGCTGCGAGCCCCTTATTTATTCCTTGAAATAAACCTTTTCGGGCACGACGCTGTGGCAAACGGCCATCGCCGTGAGGAAGTAGCGCAGTTCCATCAAGTTCGACTGCAAACTACTTGAGCGTTGCTGAAACTTACACTGGCCGGGTTCTCAAGATGACGCAGGAGACGAGTGCCGTCGAAGACCTTCTTGGCTCGACTGCCGTACCTGCGACCACTTTACTAAACCTTTGAGACCAACCTGACGCCGCCGATGGTGCACATGCGGAAGGTCATGCAGTTCTGCGTGAGCGTGCCTGTCTTGTCCGACATCACATAAGTCACCTAAAAGGTTCTTCAAGTTTTCATAAGAAGGCACCTCTCCAAGGTCGGACATGATGCCCGAGCAGCGGACCTCGGCCGCCGTGTCCGTCTTCTCGTCGTACATTTCAATGTCCTACAAACTTTTAGTTAGTTCTTTTGAGTTCTCTCACGTTGCGTATGAACCAGGCTTGTACAAGCTGGACGGAGGAGAGACTGATGAGGAGAGAGATGGGCAGCAGGCCGTTGTAGAGCATCAGATAGCCGAGGTAGCTGGCGATGATGGCTGTGGAGGAGACTCTTCTCCAATGTTCAACTTACACCAGAACTCGACCTGATGATCGTCGAAGGCGAGGTACCAATAGGCGGTGAGACGACGCTCGCGGAAGGCGTAGTCCATGGCGACGGCGACGTTGGTGAGGCCGAAGAGGATGCCCAGCTGCACGACCATCGAGCCGTTGGTGACTCGCCAAGCGTGCGAGCTGAAGAAATTCTCGAAGGGAGAGGAGGAAGGACCATTTGCTTCGCGTCTTGTTCGTGTTCATCATCAACTTCGTGTGGGCGCCGGTGTAGACGGCGACTCCGAAGATGAAGTCCGTGTTCTTGAGGACCGAGCCGCGCTGCAGCAACTGCGCCCCGCCTGCAACTTTTCTTTGTCTTGGCACTGGGACTGACTGATTGGATAGTAGTTGTAGTCCTGATCCTCGAGCGCTTTCTTGCTTTGATTCTGGAGAACAGTTAGGTGTTGTTTCCTTCTAGAGAACCTTGGCAATAGCAAGCTTTCCCTTGAACTCGTAGATGTTGCGATTCGGCTTCTCATAGTAGACCATGGCGCCCTCGTCCACAAATTTCTGAAACTTCTTCTTCTCGCCTTTCACCTTTTCAACTTACGACAATCTGCGCTTCGGTGAAGAAGTCCGATGTGGCGGCGAGCGACTGTCGCACCTAGAGGACATTGAGTTCTTTTAGTCTTTGATCCACCTTCAGATTGCTTTCGCCGTCGAGATTCGCTGTCTCGATGAAGGCGACGCTTGCCGGCTCGGACGAGGCGAGAAGGACGAGGTCGGCCGGCACGTGCTCGTCCCTCGACACCTTCACCACTTGGCCCGACATCAGCTGTCTCTCGTTGTTTCTCTAGAGTAGGACAGACCTTGGACCAGACGATCTCCTTCCACTCCCAGCCATCGCCGCCCGCCTTCCGACACAGCACCAGTGTGTTTCGACGATTCACGCGTCGATCCGAAATACGGCGACGCTGCAACAGCAACATGTAAACAGGGCGCAAGCAGGAGTAAACAGGGAGTAAACAAGCGCTTGTTCTATTTCACGTACCACGTCCTCGAAGATCTCCTTCATGGTCGAGAAGCCGAGGATGACGGCGAGCGGGATCATGTTGGAGAAGCCGTGCATCGGACTCAGATCAGGGATCACCTATGAAAGGGTTTGGTGCTTTGCTTGCTGCTTACTTGGATGATGGCACAGGCGAGGAAGAAGAGGTTGGCGAGGTTCTTGAACTCGTTGTAGAGGAAGAGCGGCAGGAACGTGAGCGGGTTGTACCTGCAAGCCGGCACTCAGCATTTGTTTCACACGTGGTATTCGAAAGCGGCTTGCATGCCACTTTCTTTGGAATGTCTCCATGGAATGTCTCCACAGACATGCAAAGAATCCAAATGCCTGCCAAGCATTCAGACTTTGTGAACATTCAGAAGACATTCATGCAAATTCTCGCATTGCAAATGCGTGAGTAGCGCTCTGTGCAGAGCTGTCACGGCCAACTAGGTAGCAACAGAGCTGTCGTTTCAGGTTCTCTCTTTTCGCCGTACGGTCAAGTTTCCACCGTTCCCACGGCACACATTTCACCCAGCTGAAACTGCTCCCTGCACTAACTTGGTGGTTGTGATGGCGTTGGAGTGCGGCTTCTCTCCGGCCGGCGCGATGCCGATCTTGCCGTGATGGCTGTGGGCCCCGCCGACGACGAGACGACGCAGCGGCTCGTCCACCTCCTTGTCGTCCTTCTTGCCCGCTAGCGTGAACCTCTCCCTCTGAAGAGAGAGAGTTGAGTTGTTCGGCCGTGAAATGAATTTCCAGGCCGAACTAGATAACTAAAGAACTTACATAGGAGACCTCGCCGCTGGAGAACTCCTCGACCACCCAGTGCATCGTCGACGAGACCTAATGATTTTCCTTCAGATTCAGAAAATTAGCGAAGATGATGAAAGCAAGATTAGCATGCAAAGCGAATGCATGTTCGCTATTGTGAATGCAGAACTAGGCATTCACAGTGGTTTACGACAAGCTTGCTAATGGAAAAAGGCGTGATAGTCAGCCAACGGTCGCTTTCCTTAGAAATGAGC